>PVKA01007924.1:25788-36987 GCA_004027165.1 Ctenomys sociabilis
AAAAAAAAAAAAAAAAAAAAAAAAAAAAAAAAAAAAATTTAGAAAACTCAGGATGTAAATGATGGATTGTCTAACTCCAAAGCTCAGTTTCTGACCTAGATATTGACAAACTAGAGGCCATAGACCAAGAGTCCTGCTGCCAATTTTTGTTGCTGTTGTTGTTGCTGTTACTTTGTGTTTTTTTTGTTTTTGCTTTTTTTCTGTACTTTAGGGAAGGGTTTACAGGGTGTTCAGGGCCTCACTACTAGATCAGACTTGTAGTGATCCTCCTGTTTACATCCTCCCAAGACTGGGATTACAGGCATGGCCACCACATCCAGTCTCAATGGCTGTCACAGCGCACACCAGGAGCAGGGTCCCCGCACAGCAGGCCCAGGGATCAAACCCCTGGCCCCTGTGCTTGCTTGCAGGCACTTTAATCTTCAGAGCTATTTGACCAGTCCTTGTTATTTTGTTTGTTTGCTTGTTTTTTCTTGAGACAGAGTCTTGCCATGCAATTGAGGCCGTCCTCGAATTCACTGTGCATCACAGGCTGGCCTCAAACTTAAAGTGATCTTCTGGCCTCAGCCTCCCAAGTGCTGGGTTTAGAAGCATGTGCCACCACACCTGACTCCTGATGCCAATCTTCATAAAGAAAATTTGCATGGAATGCAGCCTGGCCAAGTTATTTTACATTATCACTGGTTCTGTGCTGCTGCGGAAGAGCAGAAGAATAGACTATTTGTGATGGAAACTGTGTGGCTTGCAAGGCTGGAAATAAAATATTCATTACTTAGATTCAAGGTCTTTAGAGAAAATGTCTGCATGCTTTCCTGCAATGAACAAGTATGTAGAGTTCTTCTATTGGCATCTTCAGAGCTCCCATCCAAAGATATAAGAAAATCTATGAAAGCGAGTGCCTCACTTGCCACTGCATAACAGAATAAAGGGGTGCTCGCTTCTTTTAAAAAACAATTTGATGGCCCCATCATGTTCCTTTTAAAACTTGTTTTTCTCCATAGAGCTTTAATATTAATTTCAAATTATGATCAGTTTTTTTAAATAGTATCTCTTGACTGTATCAGATTTGAACTTTTGAGTGAACCAAAGAAATTATTAACCCGCATAACTGAGACCAGTTTCCAAACTGAATGTGTGAAGTTTTTCCTATTTTGCATTATGTTTTTAAACCATACAAAAGGTAGAGTGAATGGTACACTAAAGTGCCACGTATCCTCAACCAGGTTCAAAATTATTTACTTCAAGGATAATTTTGTTTCATTTATAAACTCTGTTCTTCTCCAACCTCCAACAAGCTATTTGACACTAATAGTAAGTAACATCATTTCAGCCATAAATACTAAGTGTAAGCTTACTAAGTATAATCTACAAAAAGAAAGATTATACACGAAGAAGATACAAGCACATAGGAGTTACATGCTTTTTTTCTACTGGCAAACCCATAATCCTTTTCAAATTTAGATGCTGATACAATTCTCGAATATACTACATTTTCTGCCAAGAGAACAGTCACTCTAAGGGAACTTAGTCAAAATCCATTAGGAAGAGTTCGAGGTTGATCATAGCTCTGCTTATCGTGAGTATGGGAGATCATACTGCTGGCAGTGAACTCTGTTGTTCAGGAATATGAGAGTCTCTGTAATACATGGACATAAGGTCAAGAAAGGCAAGACAATTCTAGTCCAGACACATTAACAAAACCAATAAGTATCTCACCTGCCATATATCCTTGAAAAATCCTTTACCAAAGTTACTGAATGATTGTGTGTTCCTCAGGATTACATCATACTTTATAACTGTTCCCATTGGTAGCTCTCTCTTACATGTGGGTAAGGAAGTTTTAATTATCTTTTAGAGGTCTAGGCACCAATTTGACATTTATAATGCTCTTGAAAGCCAGGAGTTTAATCCTGTGAAAAATAATTTTACAAAAACTTTAAGAAAATTGGGCCCCTCCTGTAACACAACCTACTAATAAGACAAAGCTAAGTTCATGGGTCGCCATATGAAGGGGAAAGAACACTTTCACTTTGCTTTGACAGCATCTCCCTATGGGAACAATATCCGAATTCCTTGAGAATCAGAAGTTTAGGGCAAGATGGTTCTTCGAGTACAGAGGAGATTGGTCAGAATGATGTCGCAGTCTGGGATTGGTGAAAAGAGAAATGCAAGACATCAGAAGCATCATAAGGTGCAGGCTGGATGTTGATGCTTTCTGCTGAAAAAATGCATGGTTTTCTGTCTAATAGTCTCAACAACTATGATGAAGACAACGATATGTAATATAACAACCATTGTTATATTCTCATTGTTTGCTTTGGTGAAATACTGTATATTCTTTTTCTTTTCACTATTATTATTCTCTCTAAAAGAACTTTGGCAAAATCTGGGCAACCTGTGGGACTCTGGTAAGCTCAACCTCAAGTGCAAAGGTGAAGAACTTCTGCTGTTGATGTTGCAAACTTTTAGGAACTTAGGCAGACTCTGAGTGGCCTATGGGACACAGGAGAGCTGCAATCTTTGGCCCAGTGCAAGCAGGCAAGGAGCTTTACTTGAGCCGTTTAAGAACATTGGCAGATTCAGGGAAGCCTGCAGGACTCTCTGGGTGATTTCTATAAGTTTCAAAAACGCCAAAACAAGGCCATCTCAACCCTCTAGCCCACCCAAAACAAATGCAGGAGGCAAAGACATACAAGAACTGGAAATGACACACCTTAAATATCTGAAATGACAGAAAATAAAATAAAGAAACAAGCCCATCAGGCTATATGAGAAATAAGATCAGGAAAAACATCGCTCAGATTCAAAAAGAAAGGGCAACAATTGTGAAAGAATTGCTCAGCAAAGCTACAGAAGACATAGACAGAAAAATAGAGAATAGAAAAATGATGGAAACATTGAATAAACAACATAAACAATCCAGTAAAGAATTACAATGCATGAAAAAGATTCAAGCAGATATCTGTGAAATTAAGAACTCCATTGAAATCTGGCAAAACCACTTGAATGAAACTGAAGATACATTTTCAGACCTCAAAGACAGTGTTGCTACTGATGAATGTGAAATAAAAGATCTCTCAAAACTAACAAAGAATCATGAAATAGCATTTCAGCAGCAAAAGATGAAACAAAGAAAAATAATTTGAGAATAATAGATGTCAATGACATAAAAAAGACTATTCGCAGAAGTACTAACAGAAAATTTCTCAAACATCGGAAAAGAAACTGAAATATGGACAGGTGAGGGATACAGAATTTCACACAGCCATAATCACAACAAATCTACACATAGACATGTAATAATCAAAATCTCAGAAATTCAGGAAAAAGAATAGAATATCAAAAGCTGCTAGAGAAAAACAGATCATACAATGGAAAGCCCATCAGAATCATGGCATATATCTCAGCACAAAGCATGAGATCATGAAGAGTTTGGAGTGAAGTATTTCAGTTCCTGAAAGAAAACAACTTCCAATCTAGATTGATATCTAGATTGCAAAATATCTGCAAAAATATCTATCAAATTCAGTGGCAAAATAAGATCTTTCCATGAAAGGGAACAGTTGAAAAAATTATGATCACCAAACTAACCCTACAAAGAGTACAGACAGATATTCTAGAAAGAGACAGAAGTGATCACATCTTGAAGAACAACAGAAAGGAACCACCAAACAGAGCAAGTAATTAAAAAGAGTGAGAGAGTATAGAACTATAATAGGAAAATAACATGACAAAGATAAGCCAATATGTATCAGTTATAACCATCAATGTAAAAGACCTCAGTTCACCAATCAAGAAAAACATTAGAAAAGTAGATTAAGAAACAAGAACCAACAATATTTTGCATAAAATAAACACACTTAACACAAAAGGAAATTCATAGGCTGAAAGTCAAAGGATGGAAAACAATCCTCATGCCATGTGAAACAGAAAAAAATCAGGGTGGCTGATAATATCAATTTCAAACCAAAAATCATCCAAAGAGGTAAAGAAGTTCACTGCATACTTGTTCAGGGAAAGCTTCAAGAGGTAGATATAACAATGGTCATCCACTAGGTAAATAATTATTGAATCTTTGATATAATTCAGCTATAAAAAAAACCTGTAAATATAATTTCATGTATGCACCTTGTACAATACCAAAACGTTATGAAAACAGTTTGCAATGTATTAATTCATCGACTCTGTATGGTTAAGGTGTTTTGAAACTGTCTGATTGACATTTGTATTTCAATTAAATAAAAATAAATGCAAAATAAATAAATAAATAAATAAATAAAAACAATAATAAATATATATGCACCCAATGTTGGAGCACCCTCCTACATAAGACAATTTTAACAGACATGAAAAATCAAATCAAATGAGTAATAATACAATAGCAATGGGGGATTTTAACATGACACTATGGCAAAGATATAGATGAACTAGGCAAAAAATCAGCAAGCAAAGAACAGAACTAAACCAAACAACTAAAAAATAGACTTGGTAGACCTTTATGGAGTGCTTCATCCAGCAAAGAGAATACACATTCTTCTCACCTGCACATGGGACTTTCTCCAAAATAGACCACATAATAGCACACAGAGCACTCTTGAAGTAAATGCAAAGGAACTGAAATTTGAAATTGTCCACACATACTATCGGATCACAATGCAACAAAATGGGAAATTATTGACAAAACAAATGACAAAAACACCATAAACACATGACAAGTAAATAACCTCCTAAACAACCAATGAGTCACAAATGAAATAAAAGAAGAAATTTAAAAAAATATTTACAATCAAATGAAAATGCACATACAACCTACCAAAACCTGTGGGATGAAAAAAGAAGCTGTCTTAAGAGGAAAATTTGAGCTGGGGAAATGGTTCAGTGGAATAAATGTTTCCATGGCAAGTGCAAGAGCATGAGTTCAATCCCCAATTCTGAAAAAAAAAAAAGGAAAATTTACAGCCGTAAATTCACACATCAGGGGCTGGGGAGATGGCTCAGTAGAATAAGCACTTACCTAGCAAGCACAAAGGTCTGAGTTAAATCCTCAGTTCCAAAAAAGAAAAAAAAATCACACAAAAGGAAAACAGAATAAGCCTAAATAAATGATCTTATGTGGCACCTCAAGCTCCTAGAAAAAAGAAGAGCAAGTCAAGCTCAAAGCCAAGAAGGCAAGAAATTATGATTAGAACAGAAATTAATGCATTGGAGATGAAGAAAATAATACAGAGAACAAATGAATCAAATAATTGGTTCTTTGAAAGAATAAATAAAATTAATAAACTCCTAGTAATGCTAATCAAGCAAAAGTGGGAAGAAAAAAAATCCAAGTTCATGCAATAAAGAATGAAGAGTGAAATTACTACAGACCCCAGAGAAATTCAGATCATAAAGACCTGCTTCCAAAATCTTATCATGTCTGCATCTTGTACTCTGAATAACTACTGCAAAGACAACAATATGCAATATATTAAATATTGTAACCGTCCTAATAACCTGTTTTGAAACTATCTCATTGCTATGTTTTTCTCAATAAAGTTAACAAAAAAATTCTTTATGTTCACAAAATGGAAAACATAGAGGAAATGGACAGTTTCTAAGATATATATGAAATGCCAAAGCTGAATTAAGATTTATAAACTATGAATAATCCATTAGCAAGAAGATAAATTGAAAATGTAAGCCGGGCATGGTGTGCATGCCTGTAATCCCAGCACTTGGGAAGCTGAGACAGGAGGATTGTTGTGAGTTTGAGACCAGCCTGAGCTACAAAGTGAGTCTGAGGCCACCTTGAACTGCACAGTGAGACCCTGTCTCCAAAAAAAGACAAAAAAAGAAAATGTAAGAAAAAAAACTATCAACAAAGAATAGCCCATATCCCACTGGATTCACAGCAGAATTCTATAAGAAATTTAGAGAAGATTTAATGCCAATTTTTCTCAAACTCTTTAATGAAATTGAAAGGGTAGTAATTCTCCCAAATTGATTCCTGGAGGCAAGTACCAGTCTGATTCCAAAACCAGAGAAAGATTCAACTAAAAAAGAAAACTAAACTATAGGCCAATCTCTCTAATGAATATAGATACAAAAATCCCCAATAAAATACTAGCAAACAGAAAGGCAGCAAATCTTCAAGACGATTTTACATTATGACCACGTGGGATTCATTTAAGGAGTGAAGGGATGACTCAACTTATGCAAATCTATAAATGTAATACACCATTGTAATAGTACCAAGAGCAAAAAACCACAGAATAATCTCAATAGATGCAGAAAAAGATTTAGACAAAGTCCAACACTAATTCATGATAAGAACCCTACAGAGAATTGTAATAGATGGTCTATATCTCAACTGATAAAAGCTATCTATGAGAAACCAACAGACATCATACTCAATGAGAAAAAACTGAAGACCTTCCTTCACTTTAAAATTAGGAACAAGACAAGGATGGCGACTGATGTGGACATCAATATAGTTTTGGAAACATTAGCTTGAGCAATTAGACAAGAGAGAGAAATAAATGGAATAAGGATTAGGAAAGAAGTAAAATTATAATTACTTGTAGGTGACATGATATTCTACATAGAAGACTCCAAAAACTGTACCAAGAATCTTGTAGATTTGACCCCCCAAATTCAGTAATGTAGCAGTACACAAAGTCAACACCTAAAAATCAATAGCATTTTTTTACACAAACAATGAACACACTGAGAAACAAGTTAGGTAAACCACAACTTTCACAATAATATTCAAAAAAATAAAATAATTAAGAATCAATCTCACAAATGACACAAAAGATTTGTATAGTGAAAATTTTAGTACTTTGAGAAGAGATGGAAGAGAATTTGAGAAAATGGAAAAATATTCCACACTCCTGGATAGGAAGGACCAATATTGTGAAAATGGTCATACTTCCAAAATTGTTATACAAATTCAAGACAATCTCGATTAAAACACCATGAATATACCTCATAGATCTAAAAACAATCAAACATAAACTCTTCCTCAAATTCAACGTGAAGCAGAAGAGACTCAGAACATCCAAAGCAATCCAGGAAAGCAAAACAAAGGAAAGGCAGGAGGTATCACAATCCCTAACCTAAATTTACATTATAAAGCTACTGTGATAAAATCAACATGGTATTGGCATAGAGACAGACCTGAGGATCAGTGGACAGACTAGCAGATGCAGATACAACTTCAAAGACATTCAACCACCTTATCTTTGATAAAGGGATCAAACATTTCTCATTAAAAGAAAGATAGCAGTTTGCAATGTATTAATTTATCAAATCCATCTTGTCAAGGTATCTTAAAAGTATCTCATTGATATTTGTACTTCGATAAAACAAAAATTAAAAAATAAAAAATAAATAAATAGAAATATATTAAATATTGAAATATTTGGAAAAAAAAGAAAGATAGCCACTTTAATAAATGGTGCTGGGAAAAGTGATTTTCCACATGCTGAAGGCTAAAACTAGACCCCTGCCTATCACCATGCACACAGCTACAGTCAAAATGGATCAAAGATTTAAATATTAAAAGAGAAACACTAAACATTCTGCAGGAAAACCTAGATAGAAATCTTAAAGACATAGGGGTAGGTAGAGATTTCATGAACAGAAACCAAACTGCATGGGAAATACTTCAAAACATCAAAACTGGGATCTCATCATTTTGAAAACTTTCTGCACTTCTGGGGGCCAGGGAGATGGCTCAATGGAATAAGCACTTCCCTGGCAAGTGCAAGAGCCTGAGTTCAAACCCCTGTTCTGGTTCTGCAAAAAAAAAAAAAAAAGTGCTTTGCATCAGTTTACCCAATTTTAAAGACCAATCCAAAGCTGGGCATCTGAGAGAAATATATACTTCTTAGAAGAAGAAATACAAATGGCAAGTAAATATATGAAAAAAATGTTCAACATCATTGGTCACTCAAAAAATGCAAATTAAAACAACACAGAGTCTATCTCACCCCAGAGAGAATGGTTAACAATAAGAAATCAGCCAATAACAAAAGCAGGAGGGGCTGTGGGAAAAAAGGAACACTTCTGCATTGCTGGTAGGAGTGCAGACTGGTACAATTACTGTGCAAATCAGTGTGGAGATTCCTTCAAGAGCTAGGATTGGATATCCCATTCAAGCCAGTTATTCCCCTCCTGGCTATTTTTCCAGAACTGAAAACCTCATACCACAGAAATATATGTGCGTCCATGTTTATAGCAGCACAATTTGTTATAGCTGTATCCTGGAAACAGCGCATATGCCCATAAACTGAGGAATGGATGAGGCAGATGTGGTATTTTTACACAATGGCGTATTCAGTTATAAAACAGGGTAAATTTGAGCCTTTTGTCAGTAAATGGATGCAACCAGAGAATCTTACGTGAAGTAAATCAGACCAGCATGTGCAAACATCATATCATCTCCTTAGTGTGAGAACCTGAAGGAGAAAAATGGAACAAAAAGGGTAAATAGACATTAGGAAAAGAAAATGAATTTATTCAAAAGGAAAGAGTTATGGAGTTGAGGAGAAGGACAGGAGAGGGATTGGGGGAAAGAGATTTATCTCCTAGTGTAAGCACGATGGTTGGGACAACTGTATTGTGTATTTCAGCTGGTCTGTGGAAAGAAACAATGTTTTAATTTGTTTTGTCTCTTTTTTTTTTTCACTACTTCTACTTTTTAACATGTTATCAGGCACTTTAGAATATCTCCAACGACCAGATATTTCAATAAAGTACTCAGCATTGCCAAATATATATATATGAAGACTAAAATGCACACACAAAACAATGGGTACAATACAAACATCTTCTACATGCATCCAGTCTGGTACTGGACCTTTTGTTTTCTGCCCCGTGTCCTCTAACCCTCAGAACAAACGTGGACAAGTTACAACTCCTAGTGTCGCTTCTCCAGACGATCTAAAAAAGTCCATTTCGAAAAGTCACTTCCAGAAGATGTTTCTTTTCTGTCATTTGTTTTTAAACAAATGGACGTTTCCAAGACGTGTTTTTCTAATTACTTTATATGTCGGCCACCTCTTCACATCTATACTGTCCACATGCAGCAAGTTTTCTTCCAGCAGAAAAGTATAAAATTGAAGTATACATCGTGAGCCCATAATATTAAGCTGAGCTGTAAATGGATATGGTCGACAATTTCTTTAAATAACTCACTATGGTTGTAGAATGCTGGACTCCGTTGGATTGTGGTGTCAAGTTCAAGCACCTAAGTTAGTTGAATGTCAATGGAGTGCCCACTTTTGACAGGTGTAGACAAAGGAAGGGTTGTAGAAAGAAAAAGTCATGATGTGTGTGTATAGACAGTACAGTTGGGATAGATAACGCTGTGCTTCTACATAATTCTATGAGAGGCAAGATCTGCACTAATGGTGGTTGGATAGGATATTATGTCGGCTTTTAGTACTATGGTCATCCACTAGGTAAATAATTATTGAATTTTTGATATAATTCAGGTATAAAAAAATAAGATAAGTAAGCAACTATACTCTTAATTCACTGATAAGAGATATCTGCTAAAATAATATCTGTAAATATAATATCATGTATGCACTTGTACAATACCAAAACGTTATGAAAACAGTTTGCAATGTATTAATTCATCGACTCTGGTTAAGGTGTCTTGAAACTGTCTGATTGACATTTGTATTTTAATAAAATAAAAATAAATTTAAAAAAAAAAATATATATATATATATATATAAGGTTGGGGGGAATGTTAAGAGCAGCTTTTTCATATTATTTACACAGGCCTTCCAAGGCCAGCATGGAATGTGACTTTAGATCTCTCTCTCTGGCAACAGCCGGAGGCCGCCAGCCCTTACCCTGGTCCTCCGCATCGCCTCTCTCACCTTCCAGGGCTTTGTTCCCCGTGGAGGCCAGGAGGGTGCGGTCTCTTCCAGCTGGGACACAGCAGTCGCCCCCGCCCCCAGATCCGCGCCGTTCGGCGGCCCTAGGAGTGGAGCTTTCAGACCCGCCTTCCGGGCCCTCCACGTAAAGGCCTTCTGCAGCCGTCTGCAGGCCGCGGCTCTTCGCACCGCGCCACGCTGCATCTGCCGTGAGGCACCACGTCCTGGCCGCTGGCGGGTGCCTCGCGGTGGCTGCCAGGCTTGGGGCGGAGACCCAAGGCCGCCCCCGCCATTAGGTCATCAAGGTGGAGTGGAGGATCGGTTCCCATAGCTTGAAAGCCTAGGTCCAGCCGGCGGGCAGTCATGAGGGACCCAAGAGCCTACAGGGCAGAGGCGCGGCCCACTCTCGGGGCCCCCAGGACACCCACCGCCATCGGCGGGAGGGCCTGGAGGACCCCGGAGAAGCAAGCCGCGCCCCGCTTCTCTCCGCACTCTCCGCCGGAACTCTGTCTCCTTTTTTTTAATTGTACTTTTTCTCATCTTAATTTCTGATACATTTCTTTTTTCTTCTTCCAATTTTACATGCATATATCTGGTATTATAAATAACTGGTCAGATGTCAATACCGTGCAAACACTGGATTTCATATTAGTTTAAGTGAAATTCTGCATCACTTGTAATTTTTAATTCTAATTTGAACTCTTTAAAAAATAAAAAAATGAAATTTATGATTCAATAACATTTTAGAATTTATTTTCTACTGACTATGAGTTCTTTTTTTATAGCTCTGCAACTGCTACTCCAGCCATCCCAACTATACCTAAGCAAGAATGCCCTGAGGCTTCCCATAAATGCTGCCCAAGTGGTATTAAATAAAGGTCTTTTATGAATGAAAATGTGACACTTTGACTTCCCTGAAGCAAGACCCAGTATTAGTCTAGGAACTTGAGGTGAAGGTCTGATGCAGCCCTCATTTTATGTTCCATGCTTGCTTTTCCAAAATGTTCTTTTATTAAAATGTCTTTTAGTAAGTAAGAAAGAATAAGAAAAAATATAAATTGAAAGGAAAAAGAAAGTATTTTTTAAAAAACTCACAAGTTTTTCTGCAAGATACACCAATTAAAACAATGGCAGAGTACCGTTACATTTGGGTAAATAATTCATTGCAGTGGAATAAGGGAAATAAGTGCTTTTATTTCTTATTGTCTGAGCTTTGTGTGGGCTGCGGTGACTTCAGTTCTCAAACTTGTTCAGATTAGAAGTCTTAGAGCCAGGGAAATAACCCAGCAGACTCAGCACCTCCTTAGAAAAGCACAGGGACCAGGTT
>PVKA01007924.1:37087-75628 GCA_004027165.1 Ctenomys sociabilis
AAAGAAAAAGAAAAAAGAAAGAAAGAAAGAAGAAAGAAAACAAATTGGAAGTCTTCCAATAGATGACAAGGAGATAAGCTACATGATATAGTAAAGATATTTATATTTATAATCTCTCATATGCTTTCAATATAACATACTACCTATAGTAATTAGCCTAGCAAGTTTGTGGTTAATTTGCTAATAAAGAATTTCTACTGTGAATCTTTAGGTACCTTTTTTCTTCACTTTGGAGTTCTGCTAATCCTTTCTTGTACCTTCTTTGTGTGTGCACCAGGAATTGAACTCAAGACTTTGCACTTGCTGGGCAGACGCTCATCTTGTGTCCTGTAGGGCATGGCCTTGTCTCCTACTCAGTGTCCTTACTCAGGATCCACTGAACAATTGAGAGAACTTCCTCACTCTGCATCTGCAGCTGCTCAAAGTTTAAATTACTAGGGCCTTCACATCTTTATCTCTAGTGAAAGGGAAGATGTTGTCTATTTTTCTCTACATAATGCTTGATCCTAGTAACTAAGTATCCTGAGTTTTTGAAATACTTCGTTTTTATTTGATTAGTTTTACTGCTAGTGACTAAACCCAGGACCCTGCACATGCTGAGTGTCCACCCTAGCAGGAGCTGTGTCCAGAGCCCCTCACAATGGTATATTTGCTCCTCTGCTCACTAAAAAAATACTAGGAATTCAACAATGGTTGTTGGATATTATATTGCATCATGTTGTCTTCAGTTTGGTTGCCAAACAGTTAGATTACCAGACATAAGCATACAAATTTAGTTCAAAGAATGTTATAAGACATTAAAAAGATAAAGAAAAATAAGGTTTAACTACTCCTTCCAAGAGGCTGATCTTAGCTATTGTGTTAATAGGGACTGATAGAAAAATGAGTTTATCACTGAAGTGCTATTGCTTTAGACTTTGATAACAGGCAGTTGACAAGGTACATGTGTTTTACACTTGGAATTATTTGGCAATCTGGGACAGTCTCAAGTCTGTTATCTGGAAAGAAATTGTTCAATCTAGTCCAGGAGACACATGGTTTTAATCTTAACTAATTACTCATAAAATGAAAATGAGACATTGGCCAGAGGCAAAAAGGAGGATTTTTTTTGCCTGTTTTGCCTGATTTTGTCAGGCAAAATACTCCACCTTTTTGCCTGATTGTGTCAGGTAATAGCAAGGAAGGTATACTTGACTTTGCATCAGGATTCTCCAGAAAAATGAAATATAGAGGACATAGAGACACAAAGGGAGATGGAGGGTAGAGGGAAGATTGGGAATGGCTAGCACTGTGAAGCTGGGAAGCCCCACCATTTGTGTCTACACAGGTGTTTTCTTGGAGGCCCAAGAAAACATAGGAAGCAATAGAACGTGTTTCCAGGCCAAGCCCAAAGACCGGAGAACCAGGAGAACTAAGGTCCAAGCACAGGTATAGATGGGTGGTCAGCTTGAGCAGAATGAATAAAATTGGCATTTTCCTGTCTTTTTGTTCTATTTGGACCCCAAACAGGATGAAGTCCACCTAGGATTCTGAGGGTGATTTTCTTTGTTTAGACACCAATTTAAATGTTAATCTTCTCTTGAGGAAGGAGCTGGATTCTGGGGCTGGGGAGGAATGGCGGAAGGTTGTGAAGAGGGAAGACTTAAATCCGAGATCATGGTAAAACAGCTGAAGTTCCTTGCCAGGACTGTGATGGTAGAAGATGGACATGTGGAAGTTGCATACAGGAGGATACTAAACAGAATCCTCACGAGGGATGGACTCATTGAGGACATGAAGCGACAAAGATACTATGAAAGCCTTGCCGCTGCCACCGCCAGCGGGAAAGCTATGAAAACTGCCGGCGGATCTATAACATGGAAATGGCTCAAAAGATCAACTTTTTGATGGGAAAAAATCATCCAGATCCATGGCAGGGCTGCTGAAGCCTGTGCTTGGAGGCTCACATCCAGTTTGTATCTCCATGTCTTCTTCCTTGAAACTCATTTTGTTACCTTTCTCTGTAATTAACTCAGTTGCATATATGCAAAAAAAAAAATTTTTTTTTTCTTGAAACAACCTTGTACACAGCAGTAGTGTCTTTCACCATCTCTTAGCCCAACCACATTGACACATAAAATTCAGCACCATCCTCACACATTATCACATCTCCTTTACTTCTAGCTCAAAACAATGTCATTATATTATGTGAAACTCTGAGATCTGAATTAGATCCACTTGCCAATGGAGAAAGCATCCCGTGGGAGCTTTATAGCTTTACTAGTATTATGTTTCTACTAGATGGTACAAATTGAGATCCTTCCCAACAGGAGAACTCCAAGTGCTTCTACCAATATTTACAAAGGAGACCCTTAAAATTTTATTTGCTGTTTTGTATCATCTTGCTGTAAGTGTAAGCCAGATTTCCAGTGAAGGATGGAAGAGACACCATCTGGGTGTCTGTGAAGCCCATCTGTGTGAAGTAAAACTGAGCCTGTTTTCAGTAGGTTTTCTCTGCCTCAGGTGTTACAGTTGCTGTGCCTTAGGTCCTTAAAGAGAATTAATTATTTTGTTTCTGAAGAAGGTAAGGAAAGAAGTATTTAATGGTCAGGGAAAAGATTTTCTGGGAAGCTGTTATCTAAGCCGATTTGACAGTCAAGCAATTTGCTTGAACTTCAGGCATCTGGCTACTAGCCTGAGATTTGTTTTTGAAAATAACAAATACCCTGGGCATCAGGAAGGCCTCCACTGAGCTTCTGACTTCTGTTCCACTTTTGGTGGGTGTCTCTGCAACTGTCCTGCATGCTCTGTGTTTCCATAGTACACCAGAACCTGGTACATCTTCAAAGCCTGTCTGCTGACAGAGCAACTCCAGCTCTCTTGTGCAAGTATGCAAGCTCCGCTGAGGAGTATGTGCTCAGTCACTGGGCTGATTCAGCCTCAGGTGATAGAAGGGGGGAGATTACAGGTTGCTGTGCAAGAAGAGGGCTTGGTGTCTGAGAACATGTTTTATGCTTAATTACATCACTGTAAAGTTTTTCTTTGGGCCTCATGTATCTAAAGGAGGACAGGAGAGGAGACGTATGAAATGGCTGAGGAAGCATTTTCAGGGGAAGTGGCTATCCATATTTGTCAGGTGGGAGTCTGATTTAATTTCAGGAATGTGGCTGCTCATTTGATTTTTGAAAATTTTCATGGAATTCTTAGAAATTATTTTTTTTTTCAGTATTGAGGAGTGGACCCAATGCTTCTGCACATGCTAGATAAGAACTCTACCAATGACCTATGTCCTCAGCCAGTTTCTATTTTATTTTGAGAGAGGAAACCTTCAGTAGCCCAGGTTGATCATGAATTTGTGATCTTTCTGCTTCAGCCTCAAATGGCTGGTATTACAGGCATGCACTACATTGCCAGGCTTGGAATTGCAGATTCATATAATACTAGTTATGGACTGAATTATGTCTTAGACATAAGCCCCAATTTGACTGTGTTTGTAGGTAAAGTCTGTAAGAAGTCAATTAAGATTAAAGGAGGTCTGAGGATGCCACTTGGAAGCAACGGACTGAATGCTAATGCAAAATGAGACACCCAAGGGCTTTCCCTCTCTTCCTCTGCCTCTGAGTGTCTCTTCCTCTTTTTCCTGGTGAAGCAGTAAGAATGCAGGAGCCATTTGTAAGACAGGAGATGTCTTCACCAGATACTGAACTGGCTTGCATTTTTTTTCTTAGACTATCCTTCCTCTAGAACTGGGATTTTTTTTTCCATTATTTAAGCAACCTAATCTATAGAAGTTTGTTATAGCAACCTGAGTTGATAATATAGTTCCTTATCATCAAACTCTGAGGCCTCCAAACATTTGTCTCTTGGATGACCCTATCATGGAAACTACCTGTGTAGAGTATTCCCCTTTGGCTTTATGTCTTGAATAAAGAATAGAGTGAGAACATGGAATAAAGTAAGACTTGAACCTGGCTGTAGGGGTATATGCTGTAATTCCACAGAGGCTCAGGAGGAATGCTATGAGTTTGAGACCTACCTAGGATACCAAGAGCATTGAAGGCCACCTAAAATTCATCATGAAAACTTGTCTCAAAAAAAAAAGCAAGGAAATAAGGAACAAAGGAGGGAAGAAACGAAGGAAAGAAGGGAAGATGAAAGAATGTAAGAAATAAAAGAATAGAAAGAAAAGACTTGACCCTAAATCATCAGAACAAGTTGGTTTTATAAAAATAATGCATTCTAAAGAGAAATAATGTTAATTTTTTGATAGGGGTCATCAGATCATCTTCAGTGTGGGAGTCTGAAGGACTCTGTATAACTTCTTTGTTTAAATTTATATCAAGTAGCCTGGATAAACACAAAGAATGAAACAACTATAAATGTGTTGTATCACAATCTGGGAAGTAGACATTATTGGCCCAAGGTAATTTCAGGCCAAGGGTACCTAAGCATTCAAAATGCAATTCAAAATCCATATGGATTTTTCAGGCTGATACCAAAAGGATTCCTTGGGCTAGACTCCCTCTCAAAATGGCTCTAAGTGCTTATAATTACATTTCAAACATCTCCCACAACAATCACAGCTCTGTGCTAGTTTTTGCAACGCATAGATTGACAGACACCATCATTACTGACAACGGTTCTGATTCAGACACAGCTTGAGTTGTGAGAACGTGTAGCCAGGAGCCTTATCAGAGCTGTCACTGTTATGTCTTATCAATCCCAAGCAAATGGCCATCCCCGGATGGTGCAGACTGCTGAGATTGCCTTAAATAAGGATGATGGAGGAACTGGACTCCAATATTTGCTGAGGATTTCCCCCTCCCAAAGTATAACATTTTCATTTTCAACACATGGGATTGTATTTTCTGAATTATTTATTGGGGGAAGTCATCAGGTGGTGAGAAGTTAAGTGAATACCCACCAGGATGCTCCTCACAAAGGGGTGGGATCAGCCTATGATTTGAGTCTAGGAGCCTGAGAATCCTGACGGTCATTTTGCATTCTTATGAGAAGGGGGAGAAATCAGAGAATAACATGAAAGTATACAAAACACCAATTTCATGGCAAAGGTATATGAAACTTCAATTTCAATGTCCATGAGTAAGGTGTAATTGCAACAGAGCTACATTCACACATTTATGCAGTGTGTACAGCTGTGTCCACCACAGTAGTTACAGCTGACAGCACAGAGCAGGCAGAGGCTAGCATTTCTCTCTTCTGGCTCATCACATGGAAACTTGCTGATGCCTCCTCTAGCATGCTGGAGACAATGAAAACTCCCTATAAAAGGCACCCTCTATTTTTTTTTTTAATCTATTTTTGCACAAAGAGTAAAAATTTGAGACTTATAAAGGACTGGGCTCTTTGATGTTCATCTTTAGGGACAAAATGGCAACTAGTGGGCCTGGTGTAGGAATCTGTTGATAATGTAGTCTTCCATTAGGACTCGACAGCAATAAAATCCTGAGAAGCACGTGTTGGGCACCATCTGGCTAAGAAGAGTTAACTTTGTCTTTCAGGAACTGAGCAGAGACACAGAAAATTAATCATTCTCCCTGAACCCTGTAACAGCCGAAGAAGGCTCAGAGAGATGTCCCAACCTTATTAGTGACCCTCAAAGGTAATCACACAAAAAATTGTGTCCCCAAAGATAAAAGCATGAATTAGGTTTGGGGTAGGAAGGATAGATGAAAACAGGAAGTGCCAATAAAGCTGTGGATTGCAAAGATAGAACTGAGATGTCCATTGTGGAGAATAAACAAGATGTTCTGAGGGCATCACAACAGGTGGCAGGTCTCCACCCTTTGTAGCCTCAAAACTCCAAAAGTGAAAGACTTTGCTTTGAGGAGAAAGCCACCATGTTCCAAGTGGTGGCACTGGCCACAACAGATTCTAGTATGGAGGTGGCATAATTTGTTTCTTGGTATCAGAATCAGAGTGCTCAGCAATCCAGACATTTGACCCCTACATCCAAGAGAGAAAACTGGGCAACTGTTCCAGCTGGCAGCAGACCTTGGCATCATTTATGTGGCATCAGTTTTAGGTACATGCAGATTGTAAAATTTCTGAGGTTCCAAAATTTCACCAAATTTTGAGGTTCCAAAATTTCCACCAAAATTTCAGAAGGCTTGGGAGGCCAGTCAGAGTGCTCCTGAGAGGGCAGTGTGTAAAGCAGCAAGTGAGAAGCCTAGTGTGCAGTGGAAACCCCAGAAATTTAGAAAATTCAGGAATCTGGATCATTTAAGGGAAGTTGCAATGAGACAGCAAAACAGGTCTAAGAGCTAAGCCATTAAGATGGAGCCACATGGAGCTCACAATTTGCTGCAGATTGCTTTGAATGTTCCACATAGAAATACAGGACTCAATATTTGTCCTTCTGGATTTTGAACTTGCTTTGGTCTCAGTGCTTTGTATCTTGCTGTTTGTACCTTTTGGAATGGCTATGTTTTTCTTGTGCCACTAAATATTGGAAGTGTTTAACTTTTCCTTTATACAGGGGCTCATATCTAAGAGTTTACCTGAGATCTTGGAAGAGACTTTGGGCTTTGACTGTTTAGCAATGCTGAAAATGTTAGGGCATTGGCAACTTTTTTTTTTTTTGCATTTTATGTGTTTGGAACAGGGTCTCACTATACAGCTCAGACTCAGTGACCCTCTTGTTTTCACCTCTCCAGCACTGGGATTACAGGCATGTGCCACCATGCCCAGACTCAGTAGCTAGCTCAGCACACCCTGAGGGCAGGGCTGGCATGGCATACAGGAGCAGGATCAAACCCTGGTCCCTGCACTTGCCAAAGCAGGCATTTCAGTCTGCTTAGCTATCTCACTTGTCTGTGCCAACTCTTAGAGGTGGACTAAAATGCCTTTTGCACAAAGGGATATGCATGAGTTTTGGGGGGTCAGGTTGGAATGTTATGGCTTGTATCTAAGATGTTGTCCCCATAAAACCTCATACAATCATTGAGGTGGGCTTCTAGAATTCATGATTAATTCTCAATCCATTGTTGCAATTACGGGTGTAATTGTAATCTACCGTGGAGTAGATAGACTGAATACAATAGAGAAGGGAGAGAAGCTGGCTACCGGTTGCAGCTGCTGTTCCCCTCTTCGCTTTTTGCTATTTTCTGCAGCCATGAACAACTGCTTTCTGCCATATGCCACTCTGCTTTGGAGCTAGCTGAGTATGGACTGAAACCTCCACATCCTTCATTTTGGGTGTCAGGTATTTTGTGCCAGCAATGAAAGAAAAGTAACTGGGACATGTAACGTGGTACAAAAGTGTGGGGGTCAATCCCCAGTACTGCGAAAATGTGAAAAAATAAATTTAAAAAGTTATTTTTCTTGATAAACAGAGATGTCTTCAAAGCTTACTTGTCACTAATTGATCTCATTAATTTTGGAACATAAAAAGTCACATGATCATAGGGATTTATTATGTTATTGTCTCTTTGTTCTATGTTCTCTCACCCTTTCTCTGATGCCAACTCTTGCACTTCCAGCTTCTCAGCTTCCTTATTTCATCACAACTTATAAAAGTTGAGAGGAGAAAATGGCAAATCCCTTTTCTTTGCTAATTTTTCTGTTCAGGAAATCTCACTCACATCTACGGCCTCCATTAAAATTCATATGCTCTGACTAAAGAGAAAAAGGAATTTCTAGCCCTTGCTAGAAACTTCTCTGCTCATAATACTGCTGCAGCAACACAGCCACTTGACTATTTTTTCCTCTTTCTTCTTTTTGACTGTTTACAATGGACTTCAGACTCAACATCTTCCCACCGCACGCACACCCGCCCATGTAAGCCAGTCTGCCTGTCAAATTTCCAGGCTCCTGCAAAGGTATCTTCATCCAACTCACGCAAACCAAAAGGCTGGAACTCATTTCTGACATTTCCTTCTTCCAGTCCTCCCACCACCCACAGAAATGGATCTTGCGGCTTCTTAGATTTTGTATGATTCAGATAGATCCACTTTCCCCCGGTTTCATGCCCACCATCTACTTGGAGCTGCCTGAATTTCTGATTTATAGTCACAGTCTTTTAATCATTTCCCAGAATCCATTCTTGAGCTGCTCCTCATTCCTCTCCAACCTCAAAGCTGGAGCCAAAATAAGCACATAAAATGCAGCTTTCACCTCGTCTTCCCTCTACTTCGAGCCCTCAATGGCTTTCAAGTAGTATTAAGGTGAAAAACAACTTTTTCATTTTTATTTTGGCTGGGTTGAGTGGGGAGTTGTTCATGGAACCTGGACCTTAACCATTCACAAGCTACCTTTGACTGCGTACTAATTTCATGGTGCTTCTCCTGGGCTTTTCTTACTTTCCCAAGAGTTCCATTGTGCTTCCAGCTGTAGGAACCTTTCCAAGCTGTTTCCTTTCCCAAGGTCCACTAAAACGTTACTTACTCCGAACAGAACTGCCTGGACATTACTTAAGTCTACCAGAAATGAAACTATTTAAGCTTTAAAAGGGTCTTAGTCTTCAGAGTCTTTGGCCCTTCACTCCCAAGAATCTCCTCTATTCCCATGAAAACTTACCTATTTCCTCTTTCCCCTGGCACCAGATCTAAATTTGAATGGCTATGAAAACAAGCATTTTTAGCTGAGTGTGGTGGCAGATACCTGCCATCTCAGCGTTTGGGAGGCTGAGGCAGGAGGACTGCCATGTGATGCAGGCCAGACTAGACTGCACAGTGAGACCTTCTCTCAAAACAGTAAAAGAATTGAAAAGTTAAATTAAATAGAAAAGGACATTTTTGGAACAACCTATTATAAAGAGAAAGGCACCTCCAGGATAAGGGATACCATCTGGCTTTATAATTTTTATTCTTTGATAAGTAAGAGGTTCCTTTCTAAAACTACCACAGCAAACAGAATATGATCTGTAATTAATTGCTGTGGACCGCTGTCTGTTATTTGAAAAATGTGTATTCTTTGCTCTAATTTTTAAAATCAAAGAAGGAAGTAGAATTTTTAAAATAATCAAGTAGTTTAATAAAGAAATATACAGAGAAGTGTAAGTTTGGGGAGTTTTTTGCTCTTTTTTAAAAAATAGTCTCTCTATGCAGTCCAGGCTAGCCTGGAGGTCACTTTGCAGGCCAGCATGGTCTCAGACTTACAGTGATCCTTCTGTCTCAGTCTCCTGGGATTACAGGTGTGCACCACCATACCTGGCTGGAAGTGTAAGTCTTTTATTGCGAACCTTTTTCCTGGAAGTAAGTTATTCATTACCAACAGCTCCTTGTATATCTTTCTAGAAATAGTTAATGTGTACACATCATGTGCATGCACGCACACGGGCGTGTACACAGGCGTGAACGCACGCATGTACACAGGAACCCACTCTATCTCACTTTTGAACTACTACCTAGAAAACAGGAACCCACTCTATCTCACTTTTGAACTACTACCTAGAAAACTTACACAGCCTACAAAGACCCCCTCACTCTTCTTTCTTCAGTCTTCATTGTCCTCCATCTGTGCCCAATCATAATTCATTTAACTCTATTTATGAAACCCCATTTGCTCGTCATTGGACATATAGGCTTCTCCAGCACTTTGCTGTCACAGAAATGCACGAGTTCTCCATACATGCTCCCTGTAGCTCATATTGTTGACGTGTATCAGTTAGTTTTCTGTCACCATGACAAGTACTGCACAGGAGAAAAGTAATTGAAGGTGCACAGGATGTAGGTAACTGGGCGATGGTCTCTGGGTATCAAGAGCTCTCCTTCTACGGTTTGCATCTCATGTGCATGAAAGCTGGTGGGACCGTGGCAGCATGTGAGCTAATGTATCAGGAGGGGGGGCCTGGCTGCAGGTAAGTCAATAGGGGTACACCCTGCAAGAGTCACTCCTCCACTCCTCCTACGCACTCTGCTTTGCTGTTTCCTGGCCACCACGACCTGAATAGCTTTCCCCAAGTCCTTTGAACCATGCCCTACCTTCCTCGGAGCCAGCCTACTATGGAATGAACTCTCTAAAACCCACATGGCAAAACAGATCTCTCTTCCTTCAAATTGTGGATGTTGGGTCATTTGTCCCAGCAATGAGAACATGACTTAAGATTATGCCTTGGTTCCTTTGCTCTCCTTGCAGAGCCAACATACTCGATGCCTAATTTAAAAAGAGAAAGGGTTATTTAGCTCACAGTTTGTGGAGGATTCAGTCCTTAATCAGCTGGCTCCAAGGCAGGGTGGGGTAGCACAGGGGCAACACTCCAAGTGGCAGAAGAGAACAAAAGCAGCAAGAGCCCAAGGGAAGGGGCAACACCCCTCTTTTTTCTCCCTTATACTGTAAGCAGCCTACCCAGGAGGGTTGTAGCACACACACCATTTCCATGGCTACCACTTGCATAAGCTCAGGACAAATACAAAGTGAGGACTCTGGCCCCCTGCTGAGTGAGTCACTTACTTGACTTTCTGAGCTTCTCAGGACATAATGAACAACATCCTAGAGTGGTAAGGATGCCCCTTTCACTCCAAGATGTAGAACTGCTGTATGATTTGGTTAAGCTTTTCCATTCCTCAAGTTGGCAAAATGCATCAACTATAATTTACTGTTCCTGCTAGGCATCTGGGGAGACAGGAGCACCATGGGGGTAGGGAGTGGCAGAGTAAAGCTACTAGCACAGGGCAGCCCTGAAGCAGGGTTAGGGGGCTGGGGAGCCCTAGAACAAGGAGTGGGGGATAAATACAGCCCCCAAGTCACATGGCATGATGTCATGATTAATGAGATTCATGTCCTCCTGCTCCAATTATATTATAAAGCTCTATCCTGGACCCATTTGAGGGACATTTTAGATGCAAAGCATAAATAATATGGCCTGAAGGAAAAACTCCTAGAAATGAAGCTTCTTCATCAAAGATATTTGCTGCCATGTTTTTGGGAAGCAGTTCCAAGACATCCTACAAATCTGAGTCAACACGTATTGTCTGTGGCAATGCAGGAGAATGTTGGCTGCCCTGCCTTGATAGTTGGCTTTTTGCAATGTGGTTGGTGAAAGCTGTCATCTCACTTTTATTAATGGTACTTTTCTTTACTTGTACTTGTACTTCCTTAATGCTTGGTGATGCTACACATTTTTTTTTTTTTTTGTGGTGGTACTGGGGATTGAACTTGCCAGGGAAGTGCTTATTCCACTGAGCCATCTCCCTGGCCCCATACACATCTTTTAATGTTTAGAATTTTTATTTTCAGTACTGGGTATTGAACTTGGGAGCTTGTGCAGGAGCTTATGCAGCTGAGCTATATCCCCAGCCCTGAACCTTTTTATATTATACATCCTTTTATTTTTTTCTTTCTGCAAATTAATATTATATATATGTATATATATATGTATATGTATATGTATATGTATATGTATATATATATGTATATATATATATATATATATTTTTTTTTTTTTTTTTCAGAACCAGGGATTGTTTTTTTTCAGAACTCAAGCCCTTGCACTTGTCAGGGAAGTGCTTATTCTACTGAGCCATCTCCTGGGCTGAATTAGATATTCATACCCTTGATCTATTTTTATTTTATGTGAACATTTTCTCTTTTTTTATTTACTTAGTACATAGCCTACAGTGTCTCACTACACGGATCAGACTCCTAGTGCGCCTCCTGTTTTCAGTCTCTGAAGTGCTGGGATCACAGGTGCGCGCCACCACACCCAGTCTGAACATTTTTTTACTTATTGCTAACTTTTTCATATAAGGAAATTATTCATCTATCCCATATATTGTCATTTTTAAATCATTTTAATTTTTGACTTTTTTTGAATAAATTTAAAGTTTTATGAGATAAAATTTATATCTTGGTTTGCATATATATATATATATATATATATATATATGCTTATAACATTATACATGATGCTTACGTATGTCTTATAAGTATATTTTACATTTAAATCTTTGGTTGGTGTTATGAAAGACAAGAGCTTAGAAGCAATAAAGGCTGCTAACTTAAATAGCCATTATCCTTGGATGAAGGAATCCGAGGATGCTCAAAATAGTAATTAAGTTGATAGCTATTTATCTTCCCTATCTGAAAACAAATGCCTTCAAGGCAATACCGAAGCCTATTTATGCCTTTCACACTCAGAAATGTGCTTAGTACACCATGGACTTTGAATAATAATGACTCAATTCAATAAAAGAAAGAAATTTGCATATATATACTTAATATATTTAAAACCTTAAATATTATTAATTCAAGTATAGTATAAAAACATAAGTAGCAATTTAAAAACTATAAAGCAGCAACACAGCATGGTGGAACATACTCGAATCCAAGCAATTTGGGAGGCTGAGGCATGCGGGTCATAAATTCAAACCCAGACTGGGAAAGTTTCTGTCTCAAAAAAAAAAAAAAAAAAGTTTAAAAAAGTGCTAGGGATGTAGGGTAATGTGAGGACTTGGTCTCATTTCTAGTTTAGGGAAGAGAAAGAGATGAAAAAAGAATAAAGAAAAGGTAAGGAAAGAGAGTAGAGAAAGAAAGATGGAAAGAAAGGGAGACTAGCAGGGAAGGAGGTAAGAAAGGCCAGAAAATTCAAGGGAGGGAGGGAGGGAAGGAGGGAAGGAAAGAGGGAAGGAGAGGAGGGAGGGAAAGAAAAAGGGAAGGAGGGAGGGAGGAAAAGAGGAAAATGAAATTAATAGTAACTGCCATTTAGATTTGCCTACAGTTAACATTTTGTTTCTTTGCTCCTTGTCCTCCGGTCTGTGTCATAGGCTCCTGGGGTGAGGCTAGCCAGTGAAGCATTCCTCTTTGTGGTCAGTATCAATCAGGGGCTGGGGGGATGGCTCAGTAGAATAAGTGCTTGCTGTTAAGCACAAGGCCTGAGTTTAATCTCTGGTTCTGCCCCCTCCCCACCAAAAAAATTTGTGGGACTCACTCCTGGGTCCTGCCAGTGTTCCAGGGGGCGTATCTTACCCTCAGCCCTGGTCAGTCAAGAAGGCTTTGTTCCCACTCTGGTCCTCAATAGAATGTGGGTGGAGGGGGCTGGATGGGGTGGGGGGGTTGTTGCTTTTCATTTTGTCTGGCTTCTGTTACAATTTTACAACCTGAGGATATTACTCCAAGGAGAGAGCTGTCAATTTCAGGGGAACGGATGCAGCCTGAGTACAAAGATGGTAAAGAGCTAAGCAACAGACAGACCTGGAGGCCTGCTTGGGATTCTGGACCCAGCTATGCCCGAACCACCTTTCTATTTCCATGAACCAATCAACTCTTTTTGGGGAAAACATATTGTGTCATCTATTGAGCATTTTGACTAGTACTGGAGGAGTGTGAGTAATATTTCATAGCTAAGGGAAGGGCTCTCTCTCAACTATTCCTCCTCTCAAAGATCTGACACAGTGAGAAGGGATTTGGATACACAGGGAAAAAAAGGGTAAAAGCAGAACTTGTTCTTCGGTAACCATATTCACTTAAAATTGTGCCAGCTCCGGACAGTGCCCTTGGCAGACTTTCACTGGAGACCACATATTGCCATATCAGTTTCTTTTTGCAGAACCAGGGATTGAACTCAGGCCCTTGTGCTTGCCAGAGAAGCACTTATTCCACTGAGCCATCTCCCTGACCCCTGAAAGGTGGTTTTTATTACATGTTTCCCATCAATAGGGCCTGAGCTTCACATAGTAAAGATTAGGGAAGCTAATTAAGTAGATTTAGAATTTAATTTACTGCAAAGTTGGCTTTAAATAGATGAGTAATTTTCCTGGTTGGGGCTGGTTAGAGAGTCAGAGTGCTAACGTTTTGCCATTTATAATCTAGGACTGATGAGATCAAACACTCAAAACATTTTAAGGAGTAAGTGCTAAGCACAGTCAAGGAGGCTGACAGTGGAGTTCATAAAAAAGTTTCACTTATTAGCAAATAAGGCTTAAGCTGTACTTCTTTAGTTGTAATGTTAAAACAGATTAATGAATGGAGAAGTATTTTTGTACACTCAGTCATCTGTTTGTTCATCCAGTAAATATTTGTGGAGTACCAATTGTAATGCTAGACACTGTAAGTGCTGGGGTATAGTAATAAGACAAAAGGTTTCCTTCCCTCACGTGGAGTACATTTGGAAGCGTGTCGGCTATACGGACCTGCAGCTGGGATTTATGGATGTTCATCTGTATAGTGTTGGGCATCTACTTGTGTGGGACGAGGACAATCAAGCTAATTAACTCACTGCATTAGAGCTGCAACACAAGCAATGTGGGGGATCTAGGGCTGCTTCCCCATGTCTCCAAGCTCCACTTTGCCTTGCTAGTAGAAGCACTGTTTAAGAATGGCCAGGGCACTTATTTTGGAGGAATTTAGACACCCAGAGATGAAAGGAACTGATACATGTAATTGTAACGTATGTCAAGAAAGATAAACGATGTCTTGTATAATGTATACTGTGCGTAATAATATGGTGCAATGGCACAGAATGTTTTTCCCAGTGGTTTCTTCCATGTATTAATATTTACCTAATATCATTAGAAGGCAGGGGACAGTTATTATTCCTCAATTTTGCAGGTTGGGAAACAGAGATATTTAGTGAGTGACTTAATCTAAATCATAATGTTTGACTAGGTTTATAGCAAAGTCTAATGCAGCCACATAAAAGAAAGAAACTGCTCTCACCAAGCCTCTCAGCTTTTAGAGGCCTTCCCAAGAACCAAGGACACCACCATGGACATACTAAGCTCTGGGTTTCAGCTGCTTGCCCTGGAATACAGGACAAGGAGCCAGATTCAACCTACATTTATGATGCATCCATTATTTGCAAGTCAAGTGCCGCACGCTTTCAATGTTGTATTTAAATTAAACCTCACCATTTATGAAGAAAATGAATTGCCATAAAGTTATGCAGTTGGCCCAGAGTAATCAGCTAGTCAACACCGCAACCTTGATCTCTGGACATCAAGACCAGTGTTCTTTGCTGCATGTCTCAGCACTTCCTCCTGTATTTTATTTTTCAAGTTACATAGAAAACTGACATGTGAATCAATTTACTGATGTACAGACAAGACTAATTCTATTGCTCAAAGTGGGAAGAGTAATGGTTGAAATAATATATGTAAGCTTAAAAATTTTGAAATTTGACTAATTTGCACAAATTCCTTATGATGTTATAATGTTTGAGGCCTCAACCTGATTAAAAAAAAAGTGGTGTTCAAAACAAGTAGAATTGGGGCCAGGGAGATGGCTCAGTAGAATAAGTGCTTCCCTGGCAAGCACAAGGGCTTGAGTTCAATCCCTGGTTCTGCAAAAAAAAAAAAAAAAAAAAATTCTTTAAGAAAAAGGGGGGCCAGGGAGATGGCTCAGTGGAATAAGCAGTTCCCTGGCAAGCACAAGGTCCCTGGTTTTGCAAAAAAACCAAACCAAAACAAGAAAAACAAACAAACAAAAACAAAACAAGTAGAAGTGGAGTATAGCTTGCATAGCATGCACAAGGCCTAGGCTCGATATTGGCAACTGTATTACTAACCTGTCATTAATTTATTAGTCAACTGATAGAATATGATTAAAACTGACAGATTATAAATTGTATCACCAATGTACAAGGTACAAGAAAGGTTATATTTGGCAGGTAGATGCTGAAAAATACTGCTTTTGCGGAAGGTTCCCCTGTTATAAAAACATACCTGTTTTATAATTCTAAGTTTGTCCACCAAAGTCTGTGGTTTCTCTGTCATACTTTTTCAGTGACAGTGAATAAGGGATGCTATGGTTATAGCTAAATGTCCCCAAGAGCTAAGCAGCCACAGACAGGGCTTTGGGAAGGCAACTGGGTTCTAGGGGCACCAACCTGTCCTGCAGGCAGGAAGTGAGGCCTGGTCCAATGCAGCCTGCCTTGTAAAGGTGCGCATCTCCCTCCTCAGCCCTTCCCTCACCCACCACTTGCTTCCTCTCCTCCCCTACTCTCTCCTGTCCTGGCTCTCTGCTGTGCTCTTTCTTTCTTGGAGTCCTCCAACTACAGCTGAAAGATGAGCCAGGCCTCTCCAAGGTATCAGAGCTGCGTCTCTGCAATGAGAAACCAGACTAAGGTGGGTGGGAGGGAGGGAGAAGGGAGGACTGGCACGGAGAAGTAAACAGCTTTGAGAAACATGGCAGATACGGAAAGGGAGGCAGAGCAGACTGCGGTGAGCAGATGACAATGGTACAATAAACCAGACGATTACTTAGAAAAGAAATGAAGCTTTTAGGAGCCTGGGAAAACTCATGGCTCAGTGTCTGTACAGGAGAGAGTGAAGCTATACTTACTGGGCTGAACATCAGACAGCCAGTGGTGATGTTATCTTCTGCACAAGAAGCATAAATACAGAATCCAGAGCTACTTGCTGGGTTATGTGGCAAGCTGTAATCAGGCCCGGGCACCAACGCCCTAGCAGCACCCCAAAGCATAAGGACCTCCTTGGTATTGAACATCCTCAGCTCACCCTGTTTGCAGAACTAATTCTGGGCCTTGGAACCATATAGTCAGTGAGGAAGACGGAAGAAGGGCCAGTGGCAGAGAGATGAACTAGTCAGACAGCTCATTCTGTTAGCCAATATTCAGGCTGTGTGATCCTTTGTCGATCTGTACTGTCTTTTGCAGGCTACCCTACCTCAGCTCCTTCCTGTTTGCTTCTGTTTCAAACTTGGCATAAGCAATGTGATCTGGACATCCTAATCTGGACAGGGAGCTTTCCTTTCCCAAAAGACCTGCTCTAGCCTCCACTGCAATACATATACATGAAGGCTACTGGTATGTCAAGGTAATTCCTCAAATGGCATCACAATTTTTGACTCAGATTTTCTTTTCTTTATTTCTTAGTTTTCATTTATATATTTGGTACAGGGTCTACAGGTTCTCAATACACAGAGCTGGACTGTAGTCCTGTTTTCAGCCTCCCAGGGGCTGGGATTACAGGTGTGTGCCATGCTCAGACTTGTTAGCTGGTTCAGCAAGCCCCACCCCATGTGGGGGGGGCACACGGGACCTGGGATTTTCTTTATATTTGCAACTGATGGTAATTATACTGCAATGGGTAAGGAAAATATCATTGTAGTGAAGTATTAGATCATCTACAGGGAGCCTTCAATTGTTAAAGGGATATAATCCAGTAAAAGTGTAGATATAGCAAACAGAAGAATTCGTGGTTTAGCAGACTAAAATCATAGTACTTTAAAATGACCCAGTTCAAACTCTTGTTTCAAAAGGTTAGAGATAGTGATTTGCTGAAGGTCACTGTGTCTTTTAATTAGCAAGCTGGAACAGAGGCCAACACTAATGAGGGTAGAAGGATATTTGAGATAGTACTGCCAATCCTATCTGGGTCCTGGGTAATGACCAAGGGCACATTCTAGCACATGCTACATAAGGACTAAAAATATAAAGCACAGCTGCCACAATTCATAGATTAACATTACATGGTACAAAAATAAACAGACAATATCTGTTTATTAGCAAGGCTTATTAGAGGTGTCGCTAAAACATTTCAAGAGTGACACAGCCCTGTTCTTTCCGGCTGTGACTCTCACCCCAGCATACATCGCCATCTGATCACGGAAGCCTGAATTTCTGCCAGTCACGTCCCATTAGCTGACTTTATCTAGGAGTTTGGCCCCAGTTAGCCAAAATACATAACTCAATGAAATTTGGATTCATTCCTTAATATAGATGACGAATTGTGCTAGGCACTTGAACCATAAAAGTAAGATTAAAGCTATGTGAATCAGCAAACACTTTTGTGTTCTTCTATGTTCCTACATTGCTGTTGTGTTAGAAAACCATAACCATGACTTAACTATAGGATATTTGTTAGTGATGAAAAGAGGTGGGGAGAGCTATTCAGTGGCTCAACTATGACCTCAGAAGAAAGTGGCTCCTGTATTTCCATTACTTCTCTTAATATTTTTTAAATTTTCCTTTAGGACTTTTTTTTTTTTTTTTTTGGTTTTTTTTCTTTTGGCAGAACTGAGGATTGAACTCAGGCCCTTGTGCTTGTCACGAAAGCTCTTATTCTACTGAACCATCTCTCTGACCCGGCCTTGAGGCTTTTTGACTCGGGATCACAAAATAACTGGTTCAGCACCAAGTGTCCTGTTCTCATAGACCATTTCCAAAACACAATGAATAGAAATGACAGGACAAAGATCTTGTATTAATCTCTTTTTAACATATACACATACATTTTTGTGATACTGTATTCTCAAGCCTGTGCTGTCTGGAAAGATATCCATTTAAAACTATCTTGATGAAAAAAAAGGGATCTTTTCATGTAAATTTAATTAATTTGAGCTTATATTTATTTACCTATATATGCGTCCACCATATCAGACAGCATGGCCTTTGATTATTTTTGCTACAGAGATGTACGGGATGGGGCCAGGGATATAGCTCAGTGGCATGTCTGTCTGGCAAGTACAAGGTCCTGAGTTTGATCCCCAACAGTGTGTGTGTGGGGGGACAAACAAACAAACAAACAAAAACCAAAAAACCAAGCAACCAACCAATCAAACAAGCAAAAAAAAAAAAGGAAAGAAAGATGAAGGTCATATCCATAACTAGTTGCAGAAGACATTGGAAAAATGACAAGCTTTAAGTCCAGAAAATTTCAGAATAGCTCTTTAACAGCAATCAATAGGTATATCATAAAAAATTAAATAAGACAGGGCATCATGGAACTGACACTGTAGGAGGCCAGACTAACAAAAATATTTAGACAGATAAATAAAAAAGGAAGCTATGCTCAGGTTTGGACAAGACATCAAGATTATTTAACTCAGTGAAGATAATGATCCTAAAGCAATATATGTAACAGGGGATGATGGACAGTGGGAAGGGATGATTTGAAAAGCTTCCATAAGTTCATAGTCTGTTAGAGAAGGAAAATAGGCATACAAATGAAATTGTTAACAATAAAAAGGCATGCATATCTACTTATATATATAATATATATATATATACACACATATATACATATACTTAACACATGCATGTTTATTACATATACTCACAGACATAAATAAGTAACATAGAATTAACACTTTATTAAGGAGAAGAACAAAGCATCTCTCAGTGCTTCTCTCATCTACAAGTCTTGCCTAACAAAGCAAGACAGGATTCACACCAGCAGAGAAGCTCTGGAATGTGGTCCATCTACTACCCTTAAAGCAACAATTGATGCAATGCTGTTTTACTGGACTATGTTGTGTATGTGGGCATGGTTAACAAGCTGTTTCTTAGTTTCTGTAGGACCTTCTAAAGTGGAACAACTACAAACACAGAGCACTTTGAAAGGCCCTATGAAGTCCTAAAACTTCCAGTGGTGCGATGTTCTTAAGGCCTGAGGGAGGAGAGCAGTAGACAGACCTGTCTGACAAGAAGCTTGCAGGGCTCCAGTAGCTTAATGCAATCTTAGATTTTGGGGTTACTGAGGGGTAGGAGAGAGTAAGTTTCAGGTATGTAATCTTTTATGATGATCTGAGTGATTTCTGTGCAAGTGACTGCAGTTATCTATATAATAAAAACATTCTCTCCATAGGTATCACTGGGCTCAGGCTATGCCCTGTGATAGCTCTCTTTCTCTTTGAACACTCATCTAGCTTTCTACGTAGTGAAGTGAACAAGAATTAATGTTAGTATCTGGAAATATGTTTCAAAACCGACATGTACGCTTACTTCACTAGGCTTGAAGATAGTCAGTCACATACTTTTTTTGTGTGTCTGATTCGGGGAATTGAATTCAGCACCTTCTCATGGAGCTGTATCCGGATCGCATTTCCGAGAGGGTCCTGCTCAGTTGCCCACGTTGGCGCAAACCTGCAGTCCTGCTGCATCTGGCTCCAGACTGTGGAGCTTCCCAGCTATGTCCAAGTTTGCATTCTCTCAAGTTTCCATGCCAATCTATGACTGTACCATAGTTACTAAAATCTTTTATATTGCTGCTACCCCTTTACCTCTATAAAGCAAGCAAGCAATGGCGATCTTAATGATGGTGATGTTGAGGATCAGGAGTTCTTCACCTAAATTTAAGAGAAATGTTGTCACTTCTACCCATGTTAACAATGAGGCACCAATAACCTGCCTGCTAAGGTTATTTATACATTCAAAGCTAATTAACATTGGTGATCATCTCCCAGTTTTTCTACTCATTATAAAGGTCCAGACCAGCCGGGCATGGTGGCGCATGTCGGTAATCCCAGCACTCGGGAGGCTGAGGCAGGAGGATTGTTGTGAGTTCAAGACCATCCTGAGCTACAAAGTGAGCTTAAGGCCAGCCTGAACTGCATAGTAAGACCCTGTCTCAAAAAAGACAAAAAAACCCCAAACAAATAAAGGTCCAGACCTAGGCTGTTGAACACCAACGTGGTAGCCCCTGGGCATGTACATTCAAATTTAAACTAATGAAATGAAAGATTATATGAAAAAAGTACAACACTTCTTATCACATACTAGGTATACTTCAAGTATCACAAACCCACATGAAGCCACTACATTGGACAACACAGTTGCAGAATAATTTCACCATCACTAAATACATATCACTACATTAGCGCTGGACATGGTAGGTTTGTACAGATGAACCCCAAAAAGCATTAGGTGAATTGTTATTCAAATTTAATGGTAAATTTGTGTGTGTATGGAGGCCATTTACTTTTGATCTAGAAAGTTCTAGCCTGAGAAATGGAATCTGGGTGTTTTTTTTTTTTTTTTTAATATATTTTAGACAAGAGTCTACAGGGTGTTCTCAGACTCTGAGTGACCTTCCTGTTTACAGCCTCCCAAGAGCTGGGATTACAGGCTTCTGCCTCCAGGCCCAGTCTTAATTGCTTTCTCAGTGTGCCCCTGGGCGGGGCCAACAAGACAGGCCCAGAGATCAAACCTGCTTTTGCTTGCAGGTGCTTTAATCTGCTGAGCTATTTGGCTAGCCCTTGGGTGTGGTTCTTGAGATAAGCTTCCTGGAGCCTTTGGAGACAGTACTATCCATAGGTCTAGGCAACAGAACCGTGCTCTGGGTTGTGTATTTCAGAGGGCACCAACCTGTCTTCCTTGCCAGGGAGTGAAAGATCTCCTTGGCTAGCACCCAGAGCCTGTGCTCCTTTCTGGAGTAAGTCCATGGACCTAGGACCTGGAATCCTCACCAAAAATCCCAAGGTCATATCCCAGACCCTCACCAGGACTCTCCAGAATTCTCTCAGTGAAGAACCAGACAATTGTTGGGCTCTCGCGGGCATGGGCTGGCAGGGGGCACCCCTTCAAGGTGCGGATGGAACTAGGACAGTTGGGCCCGATGAGCTGAGCCCCAGTGCAGAAAGCTCCTAGGTTGCAAAACTGAGCCGGCACGGGAACCAAGGGCCGCGGCGTCTGCGCAGCTAAGGCTAACTCCTGCCAGCTGAAATTCCGGGTGGATCGCAGTGGTACCTGAGAATTCTGCAGGCAAAATGGCCCTTCAGGGTCTGAAAGTCTACTTTCTAAGATAGAACAAAACTCATTTTGTTTGTTAGCTTGGTATATTCCTTGTAAAACTTGAACACAGGGTAGGTGAGCCCTGGACTTAGAAATCTTCCGGGCGGGCTGAGGTCTTAGGGCTTTAGACTCAGCCGTTAAGCTCAGAGATTCTCTGGACTCCAAAACTTTGTCCTTAGCGCTGCCACTGCAGCCACGACCCCCGGTGAGGCCCAAAGCTCTCGGGGGTCAGAACCGGTGAGAGTCCCCCAACTGGAGAGGGTCTGGCTAGGGCAGCTGAGGTTTCCTTAGCGAGCGGGAACTTCCCGCTGGCGGTGGAGGGGACTTCAGCCTGCGGGGACCGGCTCCGGCTGGGCCCCGGGAGCGCGCGGCCCACCGCTGGGGTTGGACACCAAGTTTGCCGCGCTCCTCTCGAGTTCCGGTCCGCGCGCTCGGGGACTCCCGCCCTCGGGGCGCGATCCGAGCAGGCGGCCGACCGCGGAGGCCGGGGCGGGGCAGGCCGGGGCGGGGCCGGCGGCGGGCGGAGCCGGGCGGGCGGAGGCGGCGCTCCCGCGGGCTGTGCCGCGGCGCTGGGACCCGGCGGCCGTGACCCCGCGGCTCCCCAGGCCGAGCGCGGCGGCCGCGGACAAAGGAGCATGCCGGCGCCGAGGAGCCCCGCCGCCGCCCCGAGGCCCCGCGCGCCCGCCCGCCCGCGCGCCCAGGCCGCCCGCTAGGCCGGTGCGCCCCGCGCGGCCCGCAGGCCCGGCCCGCAGCATGGAGCCGTCCGGGCGCCCCCGGGGCCGCGCGCCGCCGCCGCCGCTGCTGCTGCTGCCGCTCGCGCTGCTCGCCGTGCTGGGCGGGGGCGGCGGCGGCGGCGTGGCGGCGCTGCCCCCGGGCTGCAAGCACGACGGGCGGTCCCGAGGGGGCGGCAGGGCGGCGGCGCCCGCCGAGGGCAAGGTGGTGTGCAGTAGCCTGGAGCTCGCGCAGGTCCTGCCCCCGGACACGCTGCCCAACCGCACGGTCACCCTGTGAGTAGCCCGCGCGCCCGCCCGCCCCGCCCCTCCGGTCCCTCTGCGGCGCGCGACTGCGGCCGGGGTCCCGGCGCCCGCGCGCCTTTGTGTGTCCCGAGCTGCTGGCGGGGTGGGCTGCGGGGTGCCTGGCGCCGGGCTGAGCCCGCGGAGTGCGGGGCGGAGCTGCAGTTCCGGGCCCGGACCGCGATTCCAGCTCCCTGCGCCGCTAGTTCGCAAAGTAAAGTTTGCGGGTTCCCGGGCGCGGCGCGCATGTGGCTGCACGTGAGGCTGCGGGAACAGTGGAAGCCTAAGCGAGGACTCCGACCTCGGAAAAACACCGTGCTGGGGTACAAATCTGGTCACACCTGGATGGCAGGGAGTGCAGAACGCGAGCACTTTGAATCTTTTCCCCTACCCCTGTCACCCCAAGCTTCGATGCTGTCCCCTAGCCATTTGCTACCTTAGTTGCATAGATTTCAAGGTAGACACTATACAAGTAGGGCCAGCACCTAGATGCCCAGTTTCCCTGCCTCCCACACTTCACCCCGTCAAGCTAAGGACTTTGGAGTTGAAAACCACGTTTGTGCCGTGAGCCTTTCAGTTTAAGAGATTTAAGATTTTCGGATTGTTTTTCCACCTGGAAAGGAAAAGTTTGGTAGCTCACTTTGTGCCAGAACTCACGGTCCAGGTTTGCTCCTGTCGTTGTGCCAAGTCTAGCTGAACAGTGGGTCCCAGTGACTTTAGCTTTAGTTTTCTGAATGATGAATTGATTTTTTTGGAAAAAGTTTTATGTCTAATGGACATTTTGTCAGACTGAAATATGACTCTCTGGACTCCCTGTTCCTCTGTGTTGCTTCATTGGTTTCCTAAAAAAGAATCCAGGCTGCCACTATAAAAACAAAATGCAGGGAGCCACAAGCACGGCCTGTGAAAAAACAAAAACAAAATGTAGAAAAAAACTTTAAACAAAATGTAGAAAAAAACAAAACTTTAACGGAAATTCCTCAGGAGGCTATAAGGGCAAGATGGATGTTCTATATCATTTACACCTTTATTTGCTCTTCATTTCTGTTTATTAGACAAAGTTTAATAGAGGAAAAAATTGCTTATTGTTTACAGAAGCATGAAGATGGGTAGCTTTCTTTGGTTATTTATTGGCTCCTTACCATTTGGTGGTGGCAGCAGTTGTTCTGTAGTTCCTAGCCAGATGCTTTGAAGTGGAAATTTTGGGTATGGGACTTCAGTTACAGTCTGACTCTGGTAACCCCAGCCTTGGAGAAGTCCCTGGTTATTCTGCAAAAATTAGTCATCCTGCAGTGGCTTTATAAACATTTAGATTCTGGGTCAGCGAATGGTGCTGTGCTTGGTCCGTGCTAAGGTCCCCTTTTTGTGAGAAGTCAACAATTCCAGCTGGATTTGATCAACTACTTGTAGATTGTTGAATTTGCTTTGCAGAAGACAGATAGGCAAACTGTTGAAAATTGCTCTTTTGGCATATTGTCAATGAAATTTCACTAAATTTTGCACAAACTGATTAAAATGTAAGAGCCTTTGAAATGTCATTTTACTTTCGGGCTAGTTTTTTTTTTTGTTTTTTTTTTTTTTTGGTACCTGAAAGCTCTTTAGGTGAAAATAATACAATTTAGATAGTGAATGGAAAGAAGTAATGTAGGGATCAATTAAAACATGATTTTATGGAGTCTACTCAAGGTACTTTAGGCCTGGTTATAGTGTTGTGGGCGAGTTCCCTTGCTTTACTAGACAAAAAAAAAAATCAGCCACCTTGTGTGAGTGATGTGTCCAAGTTACCATAGTGATTTGATGGCTGTGTCCTGGCCCTGGGTTCTTGACCTGCAGTTCAGAGACTTTCTGCTCTTTCCTGCTAGCTACATCTTTCCAAGTTCTACAGAGTTTTAACTGAACAACTTCTTGGAAGAAGGTATCGTGTTGAAGTGTGTTAGTTCCTCAGGACTGCTGCAGATTACACCAGACATGGTGACCTGCGACAGCAGTGGGATCTTCCCACTGTACTTGAGTCCAGGGTGTGAAACAAGGTGCCAAGAGGGCCCCGCTACCTTGGAACCTTTAGTGGAGAATCTTCCTTACTTCTGCAACTCTGCAGATTCTGTGTCTGTCTTTACAAATCCTCCTTTGTCTTCTTCTTTTTTTTTTTTTAAGATTAGGACTTTTGCACTGAACTACATTCCTAGTTTGTATTTTATTTATTTAGAGACACCATCCTGCCAAATTGCCTGGGCTGGATTCCAGCTTGGCACCGTCCTGTCTCAGCCTCCCAGAGAACTGGGATTATAGGCATGCACTTGCATGCCTGGCTTCTGTATCCTACTTTCCTATATCTTTTGCCTCACATCATCATTGCAGAACAGCAGTGACTGAATTTAGGGTCCCTTCTAAATCCTCCATGACTTCATGTTAAGCTCTTTTACTTATAGATTTTATTTTCACATGTAATTACACTGCAGAGTTAATGGGCTAGGTGCTATATGTCTTTTTTGGGTCTCACTATGTGACTTGCTGCAGAATAGAAATAAAAACATGAGCAGCCAGAAGGTGTAGCACAGTGGTATTTGCTTTGCTTGTTCAACGTCCTACGTTCATTCTGAGCACTGCAGCAACAACTTGTAGGTATTTGGGGAGGAAAATCCACAGGACCTCTGAAAATATAGTAGATGCACTGTGACAAACTTGCAGATGTAACTTGGCCTTTTTTGGAGCACAGTTGGTGAATTTGAGGATTTGAAGGTCCTGAACCAGTACTGTAAAAGGAGAGAGAACTGTGAAGGGGACAGGGTCCTGGAGAGGAGCTGGTGGGGTTGTGATGGGAGAGTGTGGCTACAGGCCCAAGCTGCAAGAGGATTGTGTTCATTTGGGGCACCCCCCATGTGAGGGGCACACAGCCTGTCCAAGCGCAGGTATCCAGAGTGTGTGTAGCCAGAGGAGAGACTGTAGAGTGTACCTTGGGGATGGGCAGGCACCCTGGTGTGAGGTTTTAATCCCGTAGGTGTGACCAAGATTTTTTAATGAGTGGTGAGGTGGCTGCAGAGAGGAAAATGAATTGATGGGGGTTGAAGGATGGCAAAAACAGCTTTTCAAAGAAAATAAAGAAAAGTGAAGCCATTCGTCTCTGGCTAGTGGACCCAACTTACTGATAGCCTGGAGCACAGAGCTTTCGGATGTCAGAATGAACCTATTTCCATAGCAGGGTTTACTGGGAGAAGTGTGGAAGATATCTTTAGCTTCAACACACCAGTTGCTAATAGACTTACATCGAAGGGCTAAATTGATTTATTAATGGAATATACCAAAAGTTACCCAGCTTTAATATTTGCATAGGTGATATGAATTATTTGCCTTACTTTTATGCCCTTCAGTGGATGTCACTCAATATTTTAAGTTTAAAAGTATTCTAAGGACCTCATTGGTCAGAATGTTTTATAGCTGTAGTCCTGTGTATTTCTGTTGATGCTGCTTGGTAATTCTGGACAAATAAAAATTTAAAATTATTTGTGATTCTTCCAGGAATTTAGGGATGACATCCAAGTTTTTCTCAGACTGATAAATTAAAATAATGAATGAGTTTGGTGTTTTCTCTATAAAATATTAATGTCTGTTTGCTAACAGAGAACTGATAATTATTTGGAAAGCTCTTGTGTGGCCTGGTACCTGGTACAAGAAGGGGAGTCCTTGCATTATTCAGAAACTGCAGCCTCCTTGGGGTAGAGAGGATTTGCACCACAGGAAGCAGACATTTAGGGAGCAATTAAAGAATGTCTGTAATTAAATAGCAAATCCTGCCTTGAAGACTTGTTTCAGTGTTTTAGAAGCCCTGAAGGGGAGAGAGCCTGGTTGGATGTGGAGTCCTTGGGAAGTGGTTTATTTTCCCAGAGAAGTTAGGACTTGGGCGTGAACTAAGGACCATGGTGGCTGGTAAGGGTAGGTGCTGGTGCTGATGTAGATGCAGCTTTGCAGCTGAGGCCAGCACATGGTATGTCACACAGCCCTGGCTGGCAGTTAGCTGGAGGAGAATGGTAGATAGGGGAAGGGGAAGGGGAAAGGAAAGGGAAGGGGGGAAGCAAAGCCACACTGCAGCAAGGGAGAGCTGGGCAGGAGATCTGGAAGCCAAGGCTGGGCTGGCTGCAGGGCACTGGACTGAGCAAGTCTCTGGATCTAAGCATTCCAGACCTTAACGGCTTCCTTGCCTGCCTCGCGAGAGATCAAGCACACAGAGACCAGGGAGTAGACCACTGGCACTAACAGCCTAGAGAGATTTGGTGCCTATAGGGAGCATTTCTGGTATGACTGAGGCCAAAGCAACCCTGCTGGGGGCTTGAAGGGAGAAGTCAGGAAGGTGTGACAGGAGCCTTGGGTGCCATGTTGAGGGAAGGTGGGGTTTCTTGGGAAATAGGAGTGTGGCTCTGATTACAGCCCAGGGTGATTTTTGAGAGAGGGAGACATAGCGGGGTGACAAATCAGAGGAAGCTGGAGCTGGGGGAGGGGTAGTTTGGCTTCTGTTGGCTGCAGGGAGGTTTTCTCCTCCCCAGGAAAGGAGAGTGGTGGGAGAGTGTGGCTACAGGCCCAAGCTGCAAGAAGACTGTGTTCAGTTGGGGCACCTCCCCCCCACGGGAGGGGCACACAGCCTGCCCAGCGCAGGTGTCCAGAGTGTGTGTAGCCAGAGGAGAGACTGTAGGATGTACCTTGGGGATGGGCAGGCTCCCTGGTGTGAGGTTTTAATCCCTTAGGTGTGACCAAGATTTTTTAATGAGTGGTGAGGTGGCTGCAGAGAGGAGAATGAATTGATGGGGGCTGAAGGATGGCAAACAGCTTTTTAAAGAAAAGTGGGGCATCAAGGCTCCTGCTGGAGGGAGTTCTGCCCATTGCTGCTTCTGCATTCTCAACGACATCAGGTGGGAAGTAGAGGTTCAAGAGGAGGGAAAGGGCTCTTCTGAAGCAATTGATCCCACCAGGGGTTGCAGGAAAGTCTGGGGAGCAGAGCTTGCTGGTTTGGGGCCTTGATTCCAGCTTGGAGGGAGCCTATAGCACTGTCTTTCCTCCAGCAGCAGGTAGCAGAGAGGTGGGACTCCTCTGGTGGAGCCAGGTTGTTGCTTTGCCAGGTGAGCGCAGGTGGGGGTGGAAATGAGTTTTAATGAGGAACTTGCTGCAGCCTGAATTCTATGGGGGCGTGAGGGTTGGAACCAGGGAAGGCTGTTATCTTTGAATTCAAGGCATTCTCTGCCCCCTAGCTTGATTTTTTTTTTTTTTTTTTTTTTTTTTTTTTTACCCCCTAGTTTTCTGCACATATAATTATTATTTTTGAGGGCTGTATGTTGGGGCACTGTTATGTTGTGGAAGGATATTGTCTGTGTGGTACGAATTCAGGGATCCAAGAGATGATGCTTTTGTACGAGGCCTAGTCTGAAATGCAAAATTTCCTGCCTATCCACATTGCGGCCCTTGTTCCCTGAGCAGTTTCTACTTGGCTTCTTGAGTACTTTGGCTAAGACTGACACCCTCATTTTAGAATACATGCTCTCATATGTTCTGGCTTCTTCTTAATCTAGCTCAGCTGACATTGCCTTGGTGTTTCGATGCTTTTCTTTGAACTCCAGTAGCTTGTAATTTCTGAGCTTTTGTGTCACTTTATTTTCTTTAGTAACTCTGGGTTTTGTGTTGCTGGGGATTCAACCCAGGGTCCTCACCCCCGGAAAGCACACTCTTTCTGCTGAGCTGTACCTCTGTAACCCTTGAGTTACTTTCCCAGGACTGGGGTTTGTATTCATAAAGCATATACTCTTGAAGGGAGGCACTCAGAAGCTTGTCTGCACAGGTCTTAGTTAGCACAGGTGGGTGCATAATTATTCTTTTGGTCTTGAGTAAAGCCAACAACAGCAGCAACAACAACAACACAAGTTTAATGCTGACAGAGGTACAGGTGGATGGTTGAAAATCTGAAGTGGGTGGTGGGAGAGAGATTGGAATTTAGATTATTACACTAGTGTAGCAGATGAGTCCATTTGTTTATTTAGTGTCCTTGGGCATTTTAGAACCAACAGGCAGAGGGCCAGGAAGTGGCCAGAAGTCCCACCTGGAGTGTTGCTCATAACTAGGGTGGAACTTGGGGAAGAGGAGGCCTTCGGTCCTTGAATATGAGTTGCGAGCTTTTCCAGTCCTTGCTTCTCCTAGGTTGTGGGAGCCCCTGGCCCTGACCCCTGTGGCTCCCTGTGTTCTGGGGTTCCTCCAGGAATGGGGGGGGGGCTCGAGGAGAAGTGGTTGGGCTTGGCAGTGTGCGGTCTCCAGAAAAACGCCCGGGGCAGAACTTGGAGAGGTTCATCTCAGCGCAGTTTCAGCGCTTCTTCTCAGGAGCTGGGAAAGTTGATCGTAAAAAGCCAAAATCAGAGGTAGAAACTGTTGAGCTCAGAAAAAAACACAGAACAGTTTCTTATAAGAATATGCAAGAGATTTATTTTTTTCATTCTGCTGTTTCTTAGAAATTGGTGTTTTCTGTGTTGACTTGGTGTTATAGGGAAATCATAAATCCAGATAATTTAATTTGTTCATTATTATGTCTACATATGTCTTAAACAAACAAAAGTTCAGTTAGAGTTCTTTAAACTTTAGTAGCAGATGAACATAGTTTCCCACAAAGATTAAGACTCAAAAAAAGAAGCTATAGATTTAAACTTGCTCCTTAACTTTTTAATTATTGTCTAAAATTTATTATGCAATGCAGTATGACTTTAATGCTTTAAGCATAGTTGAACTTGCATGTATATTAAAGGGCAGACAAATTTAGTGAGAACTTTAAAAAGCAAGCAGCAGCAGCTGGGGTTCCATTCCCAGTACCATGCCAGCCCTATCCCCAGGGCACACTGAGCCAGACATTGAGACCAGGCATGGTGGTGTGCACCTTTAATCCCAGCAGTTTGGAGACTGAAAACAAGAGAAACACTAGGAGCCTGATCTGTGTAGTGAGACCCTGTAGACCCTGTACTAAATACATTAAAAAAAAAAGTAAACAGATCCTCCCAACGTTGATTTTGCATGTCTAATAAGGAAGACATGAGATGTGCCAGGACAGAGATACAGTAGCATCTGACTTGATCATTTATATTTTTTTCTGAGACTGCTTTTTACTGTGTTCAGGCTGGCCTTGAACTCACTGTATCGCCCAGGCTGGCTTCAAACTCACGGTGATCCTCTTGTCTCAGCCTCCTAAGTACTAAGATTACACGTGTGTGCTGCCACCTGGAGCCCTCTTGGCCAGTTTTAGTATGACACAGAGTGTACAGCAGACATGGGGCTCTGCTTTTGCCTTTTACCTAATAGGCTCCTTCTTGTCCTCATTCTTCCTGTCCATGCTTCCTGTTCTTGAAGGGAACATGTGCCAAATTTGAGGGATCATAATGAAAATAATGTAGAACTCTCCCTCCTCCTTCAATTTTCACTCCCATCTTCCTTTTTCACTCTTTGCCTGTAAGCTGCAAGCCCTGGTTTTAACCTGCACCTTCCTGCATGCAACAGGTCGGAATTTACTTTTTGGTGTTTCCCCATCTCCAGCCGTCTTTGTGATAGGTGTGCTAGCTTTTTAAAGTGCTTGTGTTCCTTTAGCAAAGTTTTTTAGCACCTACAATACATGTGATAGTTTTAGGTGGATGTAGGTGACTTCTGACTAGACTTGACCTTTTCCATTTTTGTCAGTCAGAGTGGTTTTATTTGAGTCCTCTACGCTTTCTAAAGTTCTGCCTCTTGCTCTCCAGCTCTTTGTGTCTTTGACTAACTGTGACCACTCAGCTCCTTTGGATGCGTCTAGCCCTGTACCCTCACACTCTGTTGAGAGAGCAGGGGAATAATTTATGGAAGCTTAGAAAACTGAGTAGGCACTGAAAGTTTCTAAAGAGAAGTTTGCAAGACAGGTTGAGGAAACTGCCTTACTAAAGTGAGTGTGTGGCCGATCTCTTTGTTCTGTGACCATTGTTGCTTTGTCTCTCAGTCCTGTCTCTTGGGCACAAAACGTTTGCCCAGCCTATCATGTCCCGACAGTGTGCAGGCCTGCCTGCTCTTTATGTGGGTCTTTCTAAGGTTGTTCACATTGTGGCAGGACACACAGTGGATTGATGGTACCATGGGGTGCACTGAAGTGAAGTGGGCAGGGTTGCTTCGGAGCAACCTAGGCCAGGTCTGGGGCCCTGCCAGCCTCAGGACCAAGGGGAGCAGCCATTTCCACCTTGCTGTAACCTGACGAGTTGGTTTGCTGTGAGAATTTCACTGAAATCACCATGGGAATGTTACACAGGCAGGTTTGCCTTGGACCATAGACCCTACTGGGTCCTGATGTGATTGAGAGGGATGGGGCCAGGATGCCATTTTTCAGAGCCAGCCTTGGATCATTTGGGTTGAAAACCTGTTGTCTAGTAGTCCAGTTGACTGAAGGGTTAACTAGCCTCACTAGCTATCATCCGGAACAAAGGAAGACAGCAGAAAGCGCTGAGGAGCAAATTGAGGGGCAGCTGCCTGGGGGGTGGGGTTCCATGGGAGCAGGTGAAATCCTGAGAGCAGACATTTCTAGGACAGAGCCAGGCACAGGATGGGCCTTGTCTACAGGTGTTGAAGAATGACTGCTCCTGAGGAGGGGAGCGATGTGCCGAATTCGTCTTTATGTCAACCTGTGGCATAAGGATGGTACAGTTTTAGAAGCCTGGTGTGGAGCTAAGTGAATAAACTTCGGGGGGGGTCTAAGAAATGCACTCATTTTTCATGCACTGTGTGGCAGTTGTGTATTTGAATTGGGACAGGCAACAAAACAGAACGTCTTTCTGGTCAGTGTGCCTCAGATCTACTTTCTTTGATTTAAAATAAAAGTTTATTTCCTATGATATTGGGGATCCAGTCTTTCCTGTGTGTGCTTACTTGAGAATTTCTTTTCTTTTTATTGTGAGACAGGGTTTTGCTGTGTAGCCAAGGCTGGCCTTGAGCTTGGGATGATTCTCCTGCTTCAGCCTCTGGGGTTTGTAAGCGTGTGCCACCATACCCAGTCCCTGCCACTATGGAAAATTTTACACTTCCCTTGTCTGGTAGATGAAAAACAAGAGCTTATTTTTGGATCACCTTCCGGATAGAAGTGCAGTTTAATAGAACTTCACATACCTGCCAAAGGTCATTTGTGTTTAACTACCTGCTCAGGTTTTATTATTTTCTTCTCTTCACTCGACACTCTTTGGGAGACATCATGTAGTAGTCCTTGTATTTCATGATTTTCTTGCTTTGTGGGCTTGAGATTGGAGGAGGAGGCGGATGGAGCTCCCCGATGCATTCTTGACTGACGGCTGAGGCATGCAGGGAAGACCCTGACGGGAGATTCCCTCTGGCAGGACCCATCCATTTTTTTCCACCCTGTGAACCCCAATAAATCAACTTGGTCATCAGACATTTACACTTGCTTTATGTAGCTTCTTATTAATCTCCATGCTTGACATATTTTTAGCTTTTTGTTTAAATCATGTAAGAAGTTTACCTCTTTGGTCTTTTTCCCTCAGGGATATATTTACTTTTTAGTTGGGATGTTTCAGGAGAATAAAAGTAAAACTAAATATAAATATATTTGTTTCCCCTTCTCTTATTCTTTTTTTGTTTTGCGGAACTGGAGATTCCTTGTGCTTGCCAGGGAAGGGCTTATTCCACTGAGCCGTCTCCCTGGCCCTTCCCCTTCTCTTATTTTTCTTAAATTTGAATTTTATACTATTTGAATTTTGTGCATATTTGCAATCTTTCGTGGTATGGTACCCGTGTCATCATTGCAGAAGGTCCACTGACTGATCTGCAGATTATGTCCTACACCACGAAGGTAACTGTCACCCTCACTACCTACTATTTTAAATTTTAGTTAACCTCCTTTATGGTTCTGCCTGATAACAGTATTTGTATAGCAAGCGAAGGGTCTTTGACAGGATTGCTATCTCTGTATGTGAAAGTGCTGCCCACCACTTGTTCGGGAATTGTCTTCTCAGGCCATGATGTCTTTCCACAAGAGGAATAGACATAGCTCCTTATGAGGCTGGGAGAAGGCAAGGATCCCTGGAATTACCTATTCCTAGCTCCTCCTCAGTCGCAGGGTGTGCTGTGTGGTGCTTGACTGATAGATGTCAATTTAAATCACTCCTGATATGAAGGCATTTCAGACCCAGAGTGTTTGGTCGAGTGTGTGTCTTGCTTTGTCTGGGCCTCCCCCATTTGCTCTAAGGTGTTGAGGGCTGTGTTTCATCCTCCATTCACAGCACATCTTCTTAGGGCGGGCTTAGCAGTCACTCCTGGGACCTACCTTCTTACTGTGGGTAGGAGAGAAGGTCCTGGGTCCAAACCCTCCTTAAGTTTAATCAAAGGGATTTTAAAGCAACCTCAAGGGTGTGACTGCAATGCTGTTAAAAAATCTTTCTTTGAGCCTGTTTGAATCTAAGCCTAATTAAGTTGATTCCTTTCCAATCAAGATAAGACCTAGAAAGCATTCATTGACGGTGCAGTTCTTCTTGACTTTTCTTTTTCTTTTTTTTTTTTTTTTCCTTGTGAAAAAGACAAAGAGCAATTGACTAGGTGTACTTTCAACTTCAGGGCAGTGTTTAAGAAAGATGTCCTTTCTGTAAGATTCATTGCTTCATTGATTGATTATTTTATTCTTTTTCAAGCTGCCTTTTGTTTGTTTTAAACAAACCCCAGAATAAACTCCTCCTTGGTGGGCCAAGCCTTACTTAGAATTCTGAAGTCTTTCTGGTGCAGACATGGATTTGCAGCCTGCCCTAGTGGCTGTGCCTGGTGGGCTGGTCATCCCTTGTGATCCCAGCTCTCACGCCATTTGGGAAGGCTTTGTTTATCCTCCTTGCTATCTCACCACCTTGAGAACTCTGAGCACTCACAGTAATCTCAGTAGCCAAGCAGCTAGAACATGAGCGTCAGTAGAGCCCCGTGCACAGAAGTCCCTTTTCCCCACTGTTCTTTCCTTACTTCCCATGAGGGGAGGAATCTCACATTGTCTTTAAGCGAGATAAGAGCAGAGCACTCAGGATAAAAGGTTAAGGCTTAAATGTTCTCTTTTACTTGAGAGTGGAAGGGTTTCTACCTAGGCTAATTCTTGCATTTTGTTGTTATTGTTTCCTTGTCCATTTCAGTCCTTCCATTTGAGAAAGCCTGCTTTACCTTTCCTTTCTTTTGAACTTCTCTCCAAGTTTATGCCATTTTTCTTCTGTTGGGAAACAGCCCCACAGCAGCTGATGAGTAACCTTTCCTCATGGAGCCCCTTGAATCCATCACCTTCATTTTCTTTCCCTGTCTATCAGTTTGAACCCATGGCTGTCCACTTTTTGACCCAGTTCTTACTAAATTCTGTTGAGGTTAGACTCATTTTCTACTTAGCAATGAGTATTTCTTCTTCTGGTCCTTTAGTTTGATGACCACCTGTTTTCATACCCACTAATTGATGAATTTCAGCAACTATGTTTGCTTCAAAAAACCATTCTTTTGGGCTGTCGCTGGGGCTGGGAAGCTCTTAGGAAAAATGGGTGAATATGGCTGCATGGTTTCTCTGTCTGGGTGGAGGAGAGAGGCAGGAAGTGCAGCACCCCCAGGAGTGAGACTTCTCCAGGTGAGGTTGGGAATCCTTGTCATCTAGCATAAACATGGGAGGAGGAGTTGTCTCCTTGGGATTAGTGCTTGCTTTATATAGCCATAGATAATTGTCCTACCAGGATATGATTTTTCAGAGCTCATTATTGAAAAAATAAAATAAATACTGGAATTATTTTCCCAGAGGTAAATTGTGAAACTTGCTCATTGGCTTAGGTAGAAGTTAGCAAATTACAGTGATGACCATAAGAATCTTTGAAGATGTTCCTTTTTTTTTTTTTAAGGATTTAGTGTTTTGGTACAGAATCTTGCTATGCAGCTAGGACTCGTAGTAATCCTCTGCTCTCAGCCTCCCCAGTGGTGGGATTACAGGCGTGAGCCACCAGGCTGGGTCCTGGTGTCAGGCATGGTGCAGGGCTGACACAGCATGTGGTACCGGAGATTGAACCTGGGCCCTTGTGTTTACCAGGCAGATGCTTAGACCACTGAACTATCTCCCTGGTCCAAGATGTTCTTTTTAAGTTTTGTAATGTTCTCCATTCCTTGTGTTAGATTTTTCCATCTTTTCCTATTTTAGTCATCATAAAACCTTTTAAATTGGAAGCATCCTTCTATTTCTGCATGTGGCTATCCTACGAGGAAGGAATTGGAGTTAGGTTTCGTCCTATGTTCTAGTCTTAAGGTGGCCAGGAGAGATGGTGGAGTGGCAGCTTTGTAACGGATAGGGACCCCGGAGTCACCCTGCGGTCTGAGCATTCGCCTTTCCTGGCCAGGAGGCGAATGTACCATGACTCATTTGAGTTCATCCTTGCTCTTTACTTTCCACAGTTCACTCATTTATAAAACTCTAAGCTTTAAAACATGTTTGGCTCCTGCACTTCATCCTTTTTTGAGAATTGCCATCACTGAGGTCCTTAAGGACCCTGCTGATTGTTGTTCCATGGGGCATAGGGTGTATCCAGTGTCTAAGGCTACCTGGTCTTTCTGACCAGGTCCAGCAGCTGAGAGCACCACTGTGGAAGCTTGGGAGCAGAGCGGCTCTTCCAGGTTCTACCTCAAAAGGAGTGGGGGTCATGGGTTGCTGGTTCTACACTGCCCCCATTGCAGCCTGAGCTGCTAGCCACATGACTGTAGGACTCAGTATCAGTGTAAGCTCTGGGAAGACGGAGAGACTTAGCTCATAACACATGGTTTGATCATGGAAAAGCAAGGTGTATCATATGAAATGGACTCTGGTCAGAGTTGTGGCCATGGCAGTATACCATGGAAGGCAGGCCTGGATGGGACTTATATTTTTCAGTAAGAAAACCCAGGAAAAGATCTCATACTTGCCCTTTGATGGTATTTCTCTTTTTGGACAATATGAAAATGCTACTGTTGCAGAAGAAAACAGTATGAAAGAATATGACTGTAAGGATCACAGTGCATGCTATAACCAGCATCAATACTTTACTAGTCCCTATCAGAAAGCATATCATCACACTAGAGAATATTCCAGAGGGGGCTGGTACGAACCTTGAAAACACCCTAATAGGTATAGAAGGGAGAATCTCTGGAATGACATGGACACAACCTGTTTGTGTTCAGTAGAAGAGACATCCAAGGCTTTTAGTTGTTTCATCCCACTTAAGCAGCATTTGTTTTATAGGCAGGATGTCATCAGTACTTGCCTCTCTAGAATGATTGCAATGGATGTTTGAATGAAGCATGCAATGGAAAGACTCAAGTTTTATTGGCCAAGTGGGTGTTGGAGATTTTGGGGCTTCAAAGGTTGCCTGCTATTTCTGGTCCAGGATAAGGCCAGATGAGGGCACGGAGGACTTTAGATCCTCTTGGATTAAGGGAAAGTATATAAATATGTTCCTCAGGAAAATTGTATTGGTAAACTGAGGACTAGCAGATTCTTTTTAGCCTTTAATGGTTGTGTTTTATTTGGATACAGAGTTTATGCCCCAGGGATATATTTACTTTTTGGTTGGGATGTTTCAGGAGAGTAAAAGTAAAACTAAAAGATTCTGGCTTTTCGTTCTTATTGTCCTGTCCCAAGAAAGGAACTTCAAAACCACTCTCCTTAGCTTTCTGTTTATGTGAGTTTGAGAGCCCTGCTGGTGCTAGTGTTAGTATAGCCAGAGTTGAGTTACTAAACAGGCTCTCTAGAGATTGCTGGGTAGGTCAAAAAGATTTATCGTAAGAATTGGTTTACAGGGTCTTAGCGATTGGCAAGTCTCATGGTCTGAAGCCTGAAGAACCAGGAAATTCAGAGGTGTGGTGCAGTCTGTGGAACAAGAGTCTGAAGGTCAAGTTTGTGTTGAGGGAGGCAGGTAGTGGTATAAGTTTCATTTGGATATTTTTGAGAGCAAGCATGGGTATGTACTTGTGGGTGCATGAGTGCATGCGTGCGTGCGTGCGTGTGTGTGTGTGTGTGTGTGTGAATGAGGATTGAATCCCAGGTCTGCACACTGAGCTACATCCCTATCCCTCTCCTTCCACCACATACCTGTTTCTGTATTTTGAGACAGGGTCTTGCTAAGCTGCCAGATTCCTCAGGTTGGAGTTGACTTACTATCTTCATACCTTAGCCTCTCAGAGAACTGGTGGGACAAGCATGTGCCACCCTACTCAGCTTCATGATGGATTTTTAAAGGCTGAGAATCTGGAGGGCAGAGAACCTAGGACTCCAGATTGCCCAAATTTGAAATCATTTTCTCTTTTAGTTTACTGTCCATACCCTGTCTCCTCTTTTAATTTAGGGAGCATCTGGTCTGCACACTGTGCTCGGGCCCCAGTGGATTGCTGATACTGTCCCATACGGGGCAGGGGGACATCTGCTCTACTCAGATCTCTAATTCGGATGATCTCTTTTGGAGACGCCCCTCCAGATGCAGCTATCTGGTCGTTCGTGAGCCCTTTGAAGTTACCATAAAGCAGTTAAAAACTTCTAATGCTAGAAACTGGTTTAGTAATTATCACCATTAGAAAAAGATGTCTCACAGCTCTTTGACTTTCAGAACTTTAGCATTCCTTATTAAAGTTCTAAGAATAATACTGGGGTATTTATCTTCTGCTAGAGAGTGTGCTCAGTGTTCAAACACAGCTTTCCGTGGCGGGTGTGGTCCACATTTTACAGGTGTGCCTGCTGAAGTGGAGAGGGTAAATTGATCCCCAGTTGCACTTGTGTGTGACTTGCTTTGTGGGCTGCGGAATCTGGCTTCTGACCCAGGACTGTGATTCCGGACCCACACTGCTGTTGTTAGGGCCATAAGTCTCAGGCAACTTAAATGCTGTCTTGGCAGTAGGGTGAGATGCACACTTTTCTAGAACAATTGACACAAGAGATGGTGTACATTGGATGGTTCTTTAGAGAAGCTGCCTGATGGGAAAATAGTAACTGCGAGTTAGGTTCAAGTATCTAATTGTGGAAGGAAAAAATGACCAGAGGCCTTTAAGGCTTAAGTTTGTAGTGTGGTATTATTAGTTCTTGCTCAGCCAGGCATTCTTTGCTTATCTGCATTCTTCAGATTAAAAATTTTGAACTGGAGTCCTAAGTGACCATGTGTCAAACATAGATACATGTTAAGGTGGTAGGAATAAGATTGCACAGGGCAGAGGAGCTGCTTATTTGCTAAGTCTTCATCTAACTTGGAAATAATTCATGACATCTGCTGTCTTTTAGGGAAGGTTCAGTGTACCCATCATACTATGCTGGGTATGGCTTAAATCTTAATTTTTGTTTTAAGATTTGTACTGTATTCTTGCCCCTTATATGAGCAGGATGACTGGAACCCAGATAGGAGAAAGCAGAGGAAATAGTGAGAGAGTGAATGAGTGTGTGTGTGTGTGTGTGTGTGTGTGTAAGGGACTTTAGCTTTGTCACCAAGTACAACTGTGAGTCTTAGCTAACCACAGGATAGCTGGCCTTCAATTTTCTGACTGGTGAAATGGGATTTTTGAACTAGATTATCAAAGTGAAGATTCTGTTATTTTACATACCTACAGGCCAAATTGGGCAAGGTCACTGAAGTGTTTGTTAAAAGCCACAGGCCTTAATGTAGTCCCAGTAGCTTTTTTTTTTCCCTCTCCAGTGGAGAACGGAAATATATTTTTTAGTTACTAATACTAGAAAATATCATACCATGTCTTTTAAGTAGATTGTAGTCAAAGATACAGTACAAATCTTAAGATAAAAATTAAGATTAAGCGATATTCAGAAAATTAAATATTAATTAATTAAAAATTAAATGTCTCGAAACAATTGAATGAAGAAAAAGTTTTCATGATAGTAAAGAATTACTAAGACTAAAACAAGATAAATACTGGAATGGCAAATAAGTGAGCAGCACTTCTAACAATTTGGGGATAGGACATGGCACAAAGGCCTAGTAGTTTTATCAGGTCAGATTCTTTGCATCTTTATATCACATGACAACAGTGAGAGCAGGGATCATGTGCTCTCGTTTCACATGACAACAGTGAGTGCAGGGACCATGTGCTCTCGTATCACATGACAACAGTGAG
>PVKA01007925.1:0-75403 GCA_004027165.1 Ctenomys sociabilis
TTTTTTTTTTTTTTTTTTTTTTTTTTTGTCTTTTTGAGACAGGGTCTCACTATGCAGTTCAGGCTGTCCTTAAGCTCACTTTGTAGCTCAGGCTGGTCTCGAACTCACAACAATCCTCCTGCCTCAGCCTCCCGAGTGCTGGGATTACAGGCGTGCGCCACCACCCCCGGCTCACAATTATCTCTTTTGATCTTATGGTATCTACATGTGAGTGAACATTGTCCCTAGCCTATCTGATTTGCTTTAATAATGTTTTGTCTTTCACTTAATTCTTTCTCGCTTATCATCTTCTCCAGTTTGCTGAAGGTTGTGTGATCATCCTTTGTCCATGAACCTGCATTTCTCTTCCTTTTTTTTAAATGATATTATTTCTATACTACTTAAATTTCCCAAACACAAGATAAAATCACTCTCCTACGGTGACACTTATTGCACACAAATTCCTGATTTATGTTGGGTTTTGTTATATGACTGCAGATCTTGCCACTGTGGTTAATAGAAAAATAAGATACTCACATGGCAAAGAACCCCTTAAGAATTACCACAGCCTTTCAATTTCTATGGTGTGCTTGATGCTATTGTTATTGTTAATTATAATACTTAAGACAGGATATACTTCTTGTTGTAATCAGCTGTTCTCACTTTCATAACAACACTGTGACTGTCTCATGTCACAGCCATCTCCATAGTCCAGGACCAAAGGACTGTGTGCTGAGCCAGATAGGTAGCAACATCTCATCCTTAATAAAATGAGAAGGTAGAATCTTGGAACGCTGGTAAGTGCAAGGGCCTGAGTTCAATCCCCAGTTCCCCCAAAAAAAAAAAAAAAAAAAAAAGAATCTTGGGACAGACACAAAAACCAAGAGCCTCTTACACATAGAAGACACTTCTGAACAACAAACATTTCCTAGAGAGACCTAAATATTAGTGATAAAGCTACCTACTTAAGAAATTTACAAGTATCAACATAGGAAAATATTAAATTAAGTTTAAAAATAGAAAAATGACAAGATACAAAAGCAAAACCCAACCAAAGACCTCCAGCGCCCCCCCAGGACCACCTCCAAGGAACAATGAAGTAGAGTAAAAGGGTGACTGTTCGCCGAAATTTCTGAAATAACAGTGGAAGTGCAAAAACAGATGCACAAGGCTATAGATGAAGTCAGATCTCCCAGGTTTAAGAGAGAGAAAGAGAGAGAGAGAGAGAGAGAGAGAGAGAGAGAGAGAGAGAGAGAGAGAGAGAGAGAGAGAGATCATAATGAAGGACTTACTCATCAAGTCTAGAGTAGATGTAATTTTTAAAAACAGAGGAGCATAGAAAAATGATGGAAACGATAAATGCCCAACATAAGAAAGAAATGGAATCAATGAAACATTCAAACAGATATCCAGGGAATTAAAAATTCCACTGAAAGTTTTAAAAAACACATGAACAAATGTGAAGACAGGATTGTGGCTAGTGATCACAAAAAGAAAGATCTCCTTAAAATAACAAGGGACCATGATAAAGAAATCCAATAACTACAAGATCAAGCATACAAAAATAATATAAGATAGAATACAGTCAATGAAAATGCAGTAGCCAATACTGACATTAAAAAAAAGAAAAACTATTCACAAAAGTAATGGCAGAAAACTTCCCACATATGAAAAAAGAATTTGACATGCGGAAAAGTGAGACACATATAACTTCAATTATCTCTGAGCAAAATAAATCTACACCAAGGCATATAGTAATAATCAAAATTCTAGAAACTCAGCACAAGAACAGAATATTAAAAGCTTCTAGGGGAGAAAAACAACATACAAATAAAAGCCATCAGAATTATAGAAGACTTCTCAACACAAACCCTTAAGTCAAGTGGAGCTTGGAGTGAAGTATTCCAAGTCCTGAAAGAAAATAATGTTCAACCCAGATTGATGTACCTACAAAGCTGTTTTCAGAATTAATGGAGGAATATTATATCTCCATAACAAAGGACCACTTAAGAAATTCGTGATCACACCACCAGCTCTACGGTTTGTTCTGAAAGATATTACAGCAAGAGATAAGAGTGTACACCAACCCAAGAATACCAATAAAAAGAAGCCTACAGGCACAGGAAGCAATTAAACAGAGGGAAAGATAGCAAATCAACAGCATATAATAACAAGACAAGGAAAAGCCAATACACATCAGTTATAACCATCAATGTAATTGGTCTTAATTCTTTAGTCAAAAGAAATTGACAGAAGGAATCAAGAAACAAGATCCAACAATATGCTACATAACAGAAATACACTTAAGTCAAAGAGAAATTCATGGGGATGGGGAGAGTTTGTATGCCAGATGGCTTGGATAATTACACTGTTGATTTCTGCTGGTCTACAGAGGGGAGCAATTGATGTTTAAGTTTCTTTTCCTTATCTTTTTAATTCTTTATAAGTTTTTGTAACCAATTTTGTATGCTTATATCTGGTAATCTGAACAACAAATTTCAAGACATTATGCAATACAGAAGCCACTGTTGAATTCCTATTGTTATGTATCATTTGGTGAAGTTCTGTACAATTTCTAATTTGTTTTTGTTTTTACTATTTTGTATTCCCTTAAGATAATAAAAAAGAAAAGAAAAATACAAAAATGAGTAAAAGGCTGAGAAAAATAAATGCTAAAAAGGAAAAAAAATGGAAATCCGTGGACTGAAAGGAAAAGGGTAAAAACAATATTCTTGCATGTGACAAGAACCCAGAAAACAGCAGGGCTAGCTACTCTGTTTACACACAATGTGAACTTCAAGCCAAAACATATCAAAAATGATAATCCTCTCTACATTCCGGTAAGAGGAACAATCCAAAAGGAAGACACAGTAATCATGAGTCTATACATAACAAATACTAGTGAACCCAAATAGATAAAATTAATACTAACAGACATGAAAAATCAAATAAGCACTACTACAGTTGTACTGGAAAAATCTCAATACCCCATTGCACAAATAGATAGATCAGTTAGACAAAAATATCAATAAAAAATATTAGAACTGAACCACATTTTGAGCAAAAAGACTTGGTAGATGTCTACAGAATGCTACATCCCACAATATCATAATACACATTATTACTCAGCTGCACACTGGACATTTCCCATAATAGAGCACATATGAGCTCACAGTAGATTTACTTAAGTAAATGCAAAGGAACTGAAATTATATCATGATTGTTATCTGATAAGAGTGCAATAAAATTGGAAATCAATTGCAAAAGAAACCAGGAAAACTATAAATACATAAAAATTAAATAATGCACTACTGAACAGCAAATGGGTCACAGATGAAATTAAAGAAGAAATCAAACAGCATTTATGACTAAATGATAATACTAATACAACATACTGGAACTTATGGGGCACAATGAAAGAACTCCTAGAGGGAAATTCATAGCAGTGAATATGAGTATCAGGAAGACAGAGCAAGGTCAAATAAACAACCTATTGATGAGTCTCAAACTTCTAGGAAAAACAAGAACAAGTCAAGCCCAAAGCTTATTCAAAGGAAGATATTTTAAAGATCAGAGCACAAATTAATGCAATTAAAAGAAAGCAAGGCAAAGGATCAATTAATTAAAGAGCTGGTTCTTTGAAAAATTAAGTAAAATTGATAATCCCTTAGCCAACTTTATCCAAAAGAAAGGAAAGAAAAGACTCAAATTCAGGTGATTAGAAATGAAAAGAGTGAATTCAAAAGAGATCCTGCAGAAGATCCAGTGAGACAATTCAGCAGACTAAGTGCCTGCTTAGGCAAGTGCAGGGTCCAGGCTTCTATCCCTGGTACCACATGCTTCACTGGCTCACCCTCGGGAGTGCTAAGCCAGCGACTCAGTCCAGGCATGGTGGCGCACACCTGTAATCCCAACACTGGGGAGGCTGAAAACATGAAGATCACTGCAGTCTGAGCTGCATAGTGAAACCCTGTACCACATATATAAGTTAAAAAAAAAAAAAAGAAGAAGATGATTCTGCAAAAGTCCAGATCACTGATACCTATTCCAAGAACTTTTATTGTAATAAAATGGAAAGCAGAGATGAAATGGACAGTTTCCTAGATATAAATGAATTACTAAATCTGAATCAAGAGGATATAAAAATTCTAAATAACCCAACATTAGTTAATAAAATTGAAGACATAATTTAATGCCTACTAACCCAGTGACACAGCCACTGCCTGCAGTTCTCAGTTCAATTTCAGTATTAAATAAATAATTTTTTTAAGTTTTAAACCACCAACAAAGAAAAGCCCAGGTTCTGATGGATTCATAACTGAGTTCAATAAAAAATTTAGGGGAGATAGAATGTCATTGATTCACGCATTCTTCCATGAAATAAAAAGGGAAACAACACTCTCAAACTCATCCCTACAAGCAAGTATTACCCTAATACCAAAGCCAGAGAAGGATCCAACCAAAGAAGAGAATTACAGGCCTCTCTCCCTAATAAACATAAATGTGAAACTCCTTAATAAAATACTGAAGGCTCTCTGCTCCTGTGAGCCAGCCAACAGCCTTCTTTCTGTGAAGCCAACAGCAATCCAGACAAGATAGTGAAGGTCAGAGTGAACAGCATTGGTTGTATTGGATACCTGGTCACCAGGGCTTTTCATTCTGTCGAGGTGGATGTTGTAGCCATCAGTGATCCCTTCATTGACCTCAATTACATTGTTTACATGTTACTAAGATTCCATCCTGTATTCCAGTACAATTCCATCCATGGAAAGTTTCATGGCATTGTCAAAGCTGAGAATGGGAAACTCATTATCAATGGAAAAGCTGTCACCATCTTCTAAGAGCGAAATCCTGCCAACATCAAGTGAGGTGATGCTGGCGCCAAGTACATGGTGGAGTCCACTAGTGTCTTCATCACATAGAGAAGGCTGGGGATCACCTGAACAGTAGTGCAAAAAGGGTCATCATCCCCACCCCTTCTGCCAATGCACCCATGTTTGTGATGGGTGTGAATCATGAGAAGTATGACAACTCCCTCAAGATTGTCAGCAACACTTCCTGTACCACCAACTGCTTAACCCCACTGTCCAAAATCATCCATGACAACTTTGGCATCATAGAGGGACTCATGACCACAGTCCATGCCATCACTGCCACCCAGAAAATTGTGGACAGCCCCTCTGGGAAGCTGTGGTGTGATAGCCACGGGGCTGCCCAGAACATAATCCCTGCATCCACTGGCACTGCCAAGGCCATGGGCCAAGTCATTCCAGAGCTGAATGGGAAGTTCACAGGCATGGCCTTCTGTGTACCCACTCCCAAAGTGTCAGTAGTGGATCTGACCTGCCACCTGGAGAAAGCAGCTAAATATGATGACATCAAGAATGTGGTGAAGCAGGCATCAGATGGTCCCCTCAAAGGCATCCTGGGCTACCCTGAGGATCAGGTTGTGTCTTAAGACTTCAACAGTGACACCACTCTTCCACCTTGCCAAGGAAGCGCTTATTCCACTGAGCCATCTCCCTGTCCCTAATTTTTTTAATAAGAAGAATGATGAAGAAGAAAACTAGAAATGACCTTTAAAATTTAAAGTGATGGGACATGTGAAAGTAGGCACAATTTATGGGAAAAATAAAGTCATATTTCCTTGCAATATGAGACTCCTTGTTAAAAATTTAAATAATACTGAGAGTTTATAAAGTCAAAAAGTCGAAGTATCCAGCCTCAATTAGCTAAAATACACTTAACTAAAGAGTAAATATTCCTAGGAGGCTGAGGTAGAAGGATTGTTGTGAGTATGAGACCAGTCTGGGTTACAAAGTAAGCTCAAGTTCAGCCAGAACTGCATAGAGAGAACCTGTGTCAAAATATACACAAAAAATAATAATAATAATAATGTAAATATTACTCTCAATCCTCTAGAGAGGGTTTAATCCATGACATGTAGTAATTACATCTGACGTCTGAGGCTACAGGCCTAGCAGTCTTAGTCATTGCTGAATCACTTCATGTCCTTCCAAGTACCAGTGGAGTTTAAGAACCAGGATTTAGGCCAGTGGTCCTAGGCCTCTGGCTTTTTTTTTTTTTTTTTTTTTTTTTTTTTTTTTTTTTTTTTTTTTTTTTTTTTTTTTTTTTTTTTTTTTTTTTTTTTTTGGCTTTTTCAGATAGGGTCTCACTGCACAGTTCAAGCTGACCTTGACCTTGAGCTCACTTTGCAGCCCAGGCTGGTCCCAAACTTGCAATAGTCCTCCTGCCTCAGCCTCCCAAGTGCTGCGATGCCAGGCATGTACTACCATGCACAGTTTACAGCATCTTTTTAGAAGTCAAGCTTTTGGCCTTCCATTCCACACTCACTGAAACCAAACCAATAGGCTGGGTCCAGTGAGTGGCACTTGCAAAGCTCTCAGGAAATTTTATAAAGGCTAAGAAACACAGTGTTGGTTTTCAAGAGAGGAAAGATGGTAAGAAATGTGTTAAAATAATTCAGGCATATTTTACAATTTGAGTGTCATTTTCATGACAAAAATTATATCATTAAAGTGCATTTTTACTTTGTCTTTCACTTTCTATTTAAAAAATAAGAACAAATTTCAACTAACCCTAAATGAAAACATGAATAAGTCAGGACTTTTCATTCTCAGAGAACATCTCCCAACTCAGAGGTCACAAGACAGCTTCAAAGATAAGACTTCTCCCCCAAACTTTCCAAGCCCAGTGGGCAGGAGGAAGGAGGAAGGAAGACAGAAGTTTCTTGTGCCATTAGCTCTGGTGCTCCAGAGTGCACATTTAGAATGATACCTTTTCTACCCCAACCTCAGACCTACTTGCTACCATATTGGGGGTCAAAGTAGAAGGTCCTAGATTGGGTGCTTAGTAGCAAAACAAGATGAAAAAGCAAAGACAAAATAAGCAGCTTCATGAGATAAGTAAAAGGAAAACATTTGAGGGTTAATGTCCCTAAAACATTAATATTTCATGGATATTTTATTGTCCTCATTATGTGATAGTATGAGTCATCAATATATATATATACATATATATATATATGTATATATATATTTTTTTTTTTCCTGAACCTGGGATTGAACTCAAGCCCTTGTGCTTGCCAGGTAAGAGCTTATTCTACTGAGCTATCTCCTTGGCCCCATCAATATTTAAATATATAAAATAAAGTAGATTTTACACTAAAGTTCTTATAATGATCAAATGAGATTGAGTACACATTATCATTTTGAAAGATTTAACTTGCTAGACCAATGTAAGAGAATATTAATAATAGAAAATGTTAGGGCCAGGGAGATAGCTCAGCAGAATAAGCACTTGCCTGGCAAGCACAAGGGCCTGAATTCAATCCCTCGTTTTCCCCCTCCAAAAAAAATAGAAAATGTTTTTTCAGTTAATTCAGAGCTTCCCCAGTCTGTACCTTCTCCTTTCCATGTAAAGCTGGATATCATGCATCTTCTATTTTTTTTAATTTCTTTATTTTTTAAAAGAGAGCACAAAATGGTAGTACAACAGAAAAATTATAAATGACAAAGGGGCCAGGGAGATGGCTCAGTGAAATAAGCGCTTCCCTGGCAAGCACAAGGGCCTGAGTTCAATCCCTAATTCTACAAAAAAAAAATTACAAATAATACAGAATTTCACTAAACAAAATAAGATGAATTTCACAGTATTTGTTGTGATGCATAGCATTGTCTTCAAGTTAATTTTTCATGATATATGTCATGAACCTTCTCATCCACAGGCTAAGAACTTTTCAAAAAATAGTTGATATACTGTGCATGGTGGTATACTATTAATTTCAGTTACTGAGGAACCTCAGCCAGCTGGATCACAAATTTGAGGCCAAACTAAGAAATCTAGTGAGACTTTGTGTCAAAAATTAAGATCTGAGAATGTAGATCAGTGCTCCCTGGGTTTCATCCCCAGTAACACACACACACACACACACACGCACGCACACACACACAATTGACACACCAACAATGGATATAGAACCACACTGTCCTGGGGTTCCATAGGCCTGGTCTCCTCTTCTGGAATAGCCTTGCAAGTATCACCAACAAGATACCTAAATGCTAGAAGCAGAAGCCGGGCAAATCCCGTGCAAGCTCTGTTGGGTTAGCTAACTCATCCAACCATCTGAAACAGGAAGCAAGTTTCCCACATGTGTGGAAGAGAAGTTCCAGTCCTTCAATAGGCATGGGCCTATCTTTTTTTCTCTAAGCAACCTTCCACAAGGATAGTTGGCTTTTCAAACATATTTACAGAAGTTCCCAACTCTTTGCAAGTCACAAGCATACCTTCTGCTTCCAAACAGGCAGGGTTCACTGAAGTCATAATTCTACTCCAACGCCTAGTGGCCAAACTTTATGCTTGCCCAGCAAAGGAGGAAGTGTCTTCCTGGCATTTTTAGGAAAAGTCCTTGCATGTTGTCTAACACAAATTAAGGATTTAAGTAGTACATGTAGGGAGCAAGAAGGAAAATCATAGAACTTGGGAGGTTGAGACCCAAGGATCATCCTGACTCTGGAGCCAGCTTGAGGTACATAATGAGTCCCAGGCCAGGCTCCACTACATAGTGTGACCCTGTTTCAAAAAAAAAAAAAAAAAGTAAAGGGAGAGGGAAGGAGGGAAGGAAGGAAAGAAGGAGGGAAGGAGCCAGCCTGCTTATGGGTCATCCTATAAGATGTGATTCCTGAAGGTAACATCTCCCATGCAGACAAACAAAGGCCATGCACCAGAGAGCAAGGCAGCAAGCACATGAAGTTTGGGTCTCGGACCCCACCACCAATACATTGTAGCAGGTATAGACTATCTTCTCCCAGACTTGCTTTTCCACAAGAAAAATAAAACCACTCTTTGGTTCATGACAACCAAAGAGTGGTTTCTGCTTTAAACTGTCAGATGTAATTATAACTGATGAGTCAGAAACCCAGCATGGGTAAGTGCACACAAGCTCTCCTGGAAACCAATCCACTGGGAGGAGCATCGCTGTGCTGCACTCCCACGGCTGTGCTCCTAGGACTTAGAACTTTTATAAATTATGGTGTCCCAGACTCATAAATAGAGGGGGGGAAAAGAGAAATCAGACAACGTGTTATCAGACCCTACTAAGTTTGGTCAGGAAACCTTTCATGGAGGCAGGGATGTGCCTGCCTGAAAATAGACTCCTCACTCTATCCAGGGAGCAGCTTGGACACAGGTACAGCAGGAAGACAGAAACACTGAGACAAGCAGAACAAGTATCAAGGCCACCAGATAGACCAGACGGCCAACAGCCCACAGCCTATGATTTAGGCTCTGCTAATGGGGAAAGCTGATGGTAAAAGAAGGTGCATGATGAACTAGAACCAAGAACCTCTCCATTCCACAAAAGCTGCTGACATGAGCCAGGACAGCAGAACTTGTTGGACTCCCAGGACATTGCTGTCAGTGGCCCTGACTGGATGTGTGGAGATCCAGATACCCAAGAAATACAGCAGATGTTCATGTTCCCTATTCAACATGCACTCCCTTGATCCTTCTTTGCTGAGTCCCATTGCCTAGTAGAAAGATTAAAATGTCATTCATGCACTTTCTGTCTTTGCTGCCGGAGAATGAAAACATAACCTGATTCTGCCTGGGCAAGATAACGGGTGCTCATTAAGGGGCTTTGGGGAAAAATTCTCCTCCAAGACAAGGACTTCTTTTCTTTATGAAGAAATTCAACACGTGGCACTTTAGACCCATAATTTTAAGGGGAGATGTCATCAAAATGCATGAGAAAGCAAAACAGGAAAATAGGGATGCAGATGAGTCTTGAGGACATGCAGGTGAAGCCATTGCAACTGCGGCTGCCACCTCTAAGTGAGATAATGAATGTTCTTAGGCTTGTGTCACTTCTAGTCCTGTGTTCTGTTACTCACAGAACCTGAAAGCATCCTTGATAATACAAGTGAAATTTGAGGAAGTCCAGTGGACCCAAAACCTCATGGGAGAGAGTGGAGAAGTAATATCACCTTTTTCAGCCCAAGACCACATACTCAGAGACCTAAAAAGAATCATCAGCATTCAAACATTGAGATTTTTAAAGATTAATTGCACCAGGCCTATCACCCTCCAAGTGTCTATGCCACTGCTGTTAAAGATTACAAAGAGAAAGAAAGCAACGTATCCTGCATAGCCCCCATGGATCCCACTCATCTGGGGGTCCATGCTCAAGACATCTTCCACGTAAGCAACAGAAATCAGGGCAATGAAGTCTGCACTCAGTGTATGTGGTGAGCCACCCCCTCACACAGTGCTAAGATTGCACCCTGGTCCTCACACATGCTAGGCCAGTGCTCCAACACTGAGCTCAGCACTTTTAGCTTTGTTTTTCATTTTTAGTTTTTTTTCTTTTGAGACAAGGAATCATCAACTTCTCTTGTTAGCCTTCAACTCCTGATACTCTGATGTGCTGCTGTACTCAGACTAATAGTAAATCTTAAGAAAATTTAAAATACTACTCTAGGGGCCAGGGAGAGATAGCTCAGTAAAATAAATACTTGTGTGGTGAGCACAAGGTCCTGAGTTCAATTCCTGATTCTGAAAAAAAAAAAAAAAAACCATATATATATATATATATATATATATATATATATATATATATATATATATTAATACTCTAGCTAGACAAATCATTTTGTAAGAAGACAGGATACAAAGGGACAATTTTTCCAATACATACACATTCAGGAATGCATTATTTATGTCACCTCATTCTTAGTTCTCATAAAACACCATTAGTGAGTTCTCCATCACTCTGACAAAACACTTGAGACAATCACCACAGTAAAAGAGGAAATTTAATCTGGCTCACAGTTTCAAAGGGTTCAAGCAATAGCTCCATTGCTATGATGGGAGCAGTGAAGGGCATGGCTTAACAAAACTGTTATCTCATGGCAGCTGAAAGCCGGGATTGAGGGGGCACTGGAGAGAAAGAGGCTAGGGATAAGATATAGTATCCAAGGTTCTGCATCTTTGACTCACTCATTTCAATTAGGCCCCCCTCCTAAGTTTTTATTACTTGTGAATAATAATATCACAAGTTACCATTTCATCAATGGACTAATCCACTGGGGAATTCAGAGCCATCATGATGGAATCAGCTTCTAAAAGCTCAACCTCTGAGCACATAAGACTTTTAGGGGACATTTTAGATATAAACCTTAACAAGACTCTGCCCTTACCATCATAAGAGGTTTCGTCAAAGCTGTACATAGTGGCACAGGCCTGTAGTCCCAGCACTGCAGGAAGCTGAGATAGGAAGATTGAGGGTTCAAGCCCAGCCTGGTCACTAAGGAACTTAGCAAGACCCTGTCTCAAAAAAAATAAATTTTTTTAAAAGGCTGGGGACCTAACACAGCACAAAAGCCCTCCATAGGAGGAGGAGACAAGAAATAGGAAGAGGAGGAGGTAACAGAGGAGAAGGAGAAGCAGGAGGAGAAGGAAGGAAAGGAGAAAAGAAGGAGAAAGTTGTTATCATCCCTTGCTTGCTTTACCATGAACTGTTCCTATTTTGTCAGGCCCTGCTGTCATGCCACCCTACCTTTAGGACTGAAACTCTAAACTCTGAGCTAAATAAACCTCTCCTACATAAAAAAGGAGGAGGAGGAGGAGGAGAGGAGGAGAAGCAAGAGGAGTAGGGACAGGAAGAAAAGGAGAAGGAGGAGAAGGAAGAAAGAGGAGGAAGAGGAAGAGGAGAAGTTGTTATTGTTCTATTATCTCTGAAAAGCATCACATGCTATAAACCATGCTTTTATCATTTGTATATTTGGGGGACATTCAAGATCAAACTATAGGCCATGCATGCTGGTATACCCCTGCAATCCCAACACTCAGAAAGCTGAGGCGGCAGGATCATTGTGAGTTCAAGACCAGCCTGGGCATGTAGTGAGTGAGCTCAGGGCTAACCTAAAATGCCCAGTGAGACCCTGTCTCAAAACAAAACAGAAAATCTAACTAGCAAATTCTATGAAGGTATGTTGGGTTTTTCTGGTTTATTTTGGGTTTCTTATGTGTTTATGTTTTGCTATTGTTTATGTTTCTTTGTTCACAGATTAAGAAACTGAGGCTGTGAGAGGTTAACATGCCCTAAATTATACTGCTAGTTTGGCTTAATTCTAAGGCTCCTTTAACTATATCACACTGCCTACACACAAATGTGCATTAGAAGTGGAGGAAAGTGGTGCATCTAAAAGAGGATGGTGTGTTCATGTGTGTGTGAGTGCCTACATGTGGATGTGTGTGAGCGAAGGTGTGTCTGTGTAGGACTGTGTGTGTGTGTGTGTGTGTGTCTAGTGACCTGTACTGTAATATCATGGAACTCAGTTGTGCCCCAAATTTTTCTAATCAAGGAGATTATGGGACCACAGAGAAATGTGATCAATGATGTACAGTGTGCCTAAGGAGAGTCACATGGAGAGAAAACTTTCTCACAGGCTTTCACAGAAAGCAAATTGATCAAGCAATGGCTGTGACTCATCTACATAGCTGACACTGACAAAGGATCTACAAAGTACAGTACAGGGTAACAGGATAAACCCTCAGGGGACTTGACTGACCTGATCAAATACAAAAGTTAGATTTCTTATTATACAGGTCTTGCTTTATCTTGGTCTTAACCATCCAGCAGAAAAATATAAAAACAAAGTGTATAAAGTAAAGCCATATTAATATGCTGAGCTGTAAAAGGCTCTAGTCAACAACTTCTGTGGATAACCTACCACTACTGTGGGCTGTTGGACTGTGTTGGAGTGCTTTTGCTGAATTCAGGCACCTATAATAATTGAATTCCAATAGAATTCCCATCTCTGACTGGACTAAACAAGGAAAAAAGGGGAATACAAAGGAAGGACCGTTCTGTATTTATATATACAGAACAGTTAGGATAAATATGCAGCTACTTTCACATAATTCTATGAGAAGAAAGATTTGCACTAATAGTGTTTGGACAGGACATCCTGTCTGCTTCTTGTACTATGGATAGCCACTAAGAAGAGAACAATGTGAAAAGTATTACTTATTGAAACTGTACTATACTTCACCTTTAAAAGAAAGAGGTATACAGCTACATTCTCTTAATTCAATGAATAGAGGGACCTGCTCAAATATGTTTATAAATAGAATAGTATATCTGTACCCTGTACAACAAATAACCACTATGAAAACAGTATGCAATGTATTAATTATTGAATCTGTCCTACTAATTTTACTTGAAACTGTCTCATTGCTATTTGTTCTTTGATAAAATTATGGGAAAAATAATAATTTATGGAAAACTATTTTTTTGGACATAGGACATAATTTTAAGGGCATAATTATTTTGTCTGTCAGGTAAATGTTGAAGAATAAAACTGCTGGGTCATTAGTCATACATACATGACTAATGTAGGCAGATATAGATATATATATAGATATATATATATATAGAGAGAGAGAGAGAGAGATCTATATATATAGAGATATATATAGATAGATAGATATATAATGTAACTATAGTTTTTTGAAAGCATCACTGCTATTATGCAACCCTACTATAAAAGTTAACTGGTTGTGTCAACTTGAGTGAGAAATTAGATCAGCATAGTTCAGGGTGTGGCTGAAGGATTCAGTGAAGACAGAAAATCTGTCCTGGGTGTGAGTGACACCAACCATCACCTGAGTGGAATAAAAGGGAAAGGAAGGAAGGCTCGCTTCAGTTTCTTCATAGGAGCTGCAGTCTCCACCACCATCTTGGACATCATCTCTTGGCTTCTAGCACAGGCCCTTCAGTCCCAGCACAGGCCCTTCTGCCTCCTGGCATGGACTCACACGGACACTACAAGGAGCTCCAGCCCTCAACTGGGTCCTTCAGATCTCAGGCTCACAGACAGTTCTTGGGTGCTCTTCCACACCTGACTCTGGGCAGCCACTGTAAGCCAACCTTGTAGATTCTTATATATTTATGCATCTTGCATCAAACCTGTTCCTGCAGTGACCGATAAGCCCACCAACACTGTGTTCAGAGTGCTTGGCTGCTCTGCATTCTTGCCAACATTTAGAATTATCAGCCTGCTGCTTTGAAACTCTAGTATAGTGGCATGTCATTACAATTTTAAGTTACAGTTTTCAGATGACAATAATGATAAAGACCTTCCCCTCTATTACAAATATTGGTTAACTCGTTTAACTCAAACAATATGATATTATTACCCTGTAACAGAGACAGTTGAGCTTAACATCATTATCTGAATATCAAATACCTTAGACCATCTTCTGAGTCTCCTGCAGGCTCATGGCAATTGGAGAGAGAATTATTCTCTAAAGCTACTTAATGGAATTTATGTGGTAGAAGTGGGGCAATTTTTTCTCTCCTTTACCTATCTGAAGTTCTCCAGGTAGAACCCTTTGAGTAAGACTAACAATTAACAGACTTACAGATTAGCAAGAGGAAAACAACCCAAAGCTTTTTTTTTTTGGCAGGACCAGGGATTGAACTCATGCCATTCTTCTTGCCAGGCATCTCCCCAGCCCCCGAGAAGCTTATTAACACATGCATCATACATACACGACAGTGTCCAGAGATGAGTAAATCAAAGGGCAGTTAGAACATGGTTCTGTATAACACTGTAACAGAGAAAAATATATTTTCAGAGAAGTAAAAAGACAAAAGAAAAGGACTTTAAGTTTATGGTTCAGAGACTAGGAAAGCAAATCTATGAGAAATTCGATGGAAGACAGGGGCTAGTTAATAATATTTGACCTCAGGGTCTTCTGGTGCCATCTTTGGGCTAACACGGGTGTGGAGTCACATCTAGTGATTAATTTTGGTTCTTCCCAGTAGGAGGGGGAAGAGAGGCCCTTTCATAAATTTATATCCTGTCTCTAAGTAAATGGGAATATGGATAGGCAGAGAGATTTCTTCATGCCTAAGTTTCAGTTGTATTGAGCTTGAAAGAACCCTTCAAGCAGAGCAGCATTTGGATGGCCACCCTTCAGTGTCAACCTGAGGATACCGCCCAGCAGGCAGCCCCTGCACCTCCCTCCTGTACTCGGGCTGGGAAATTGGCTGAGAATCTCCTAGGAAGTGCATCTGCCCTCCATGAACCTGAAACTTCTTTTGTAGCAATAAGGCTTCGTAATGCAAAATGGTAAAAGAAAGATTAAAAATGCTTCTTTGTGTCCAGATGAAAGACATGAACTGAATGTCAGCCTGGCCTACTTCTTCCTCAGCGCTCACAGGGGCCTGGAGTTCTGCACTGTCTGCAGCAGGCCACTCCGTGCTCTCACTTGAGCTGCTTCTTCAGCACAGCATGGCTCTGCACCTGTCCTCTCTCTATAGAGTCCCTCTCAGTGCCACCCTTTATGATGCTCCCAACACCCGACTCAAATGCAACTCCTTCACTGATCTCTCCCCATGAATCACTTCAGAGTTAGTTATGGGGATTTCATGAAGAAAAAAAGGAAATCAGAGCAGAGCTCCCTAGAGCTCACTATTCTTTTCAAATCTCTATTACACATGAAATATGTGTATGGAAGAAGAGGAAAAGGAGGAGGAGGAAGGATGGGGAGGAGTAGAAGATAGAGACGGTGGAAAGAGGCAAGCAAGCAAAACATTCAAGAAAATACATGACTCTTACCTTGAAGAAAACCATAATCAAGTACAGGAACCAATGTATTCAGATGACAGATAAGAAATATAGCAATGTTTTATAAGCCCTGTAACATAAGAAAAGACAGTGTGCCACAGAGGCCAGCTCCATGCTGGACAATTGGTGAGGATATAATGAAGGAAGAAGAATTTAAACCTGCTAGAAATCAGAGACATGCAGTCTAGGAAGAAGCAGCAGTCTAAGGAAAGGCACCGAGATGGAACCAAGCACTTTCGGGGAATGCTGAGTCTCATTCATTGGAAGGTAGAGTGTCAACAATGGGCTGAAGTTTTCCTTGCCCAAAAGTTCAAGTGTTAGGCCCAGGGAGATAGCTCAGTGACATAAGTGCCTATCCAGCAAGCACAAGGTCCTGAGTTCAAGCCTCATTTCCAAAAAAAAAAACATACAAGTTCATGTGTTGCAAGCCTAATCCCTATGTTGTACCATTGCAAAGTTAAACTATGGGGAGGCAATTAATGAGGATGGAGGCCTTATGAATGGAATTTTTCTGAGAAATTTCTCCATTATAAAGAGAAGCAGAGATGTGGCTGTCTTTCTGCCCTGTGAACACAGGAAGAACCCGCTGGGCTCTCAACCAAGACAAGAGCTCCTCAAAGAACCCACCCCCTCTTAGACATCCTGATCTGACTTCTGTTTGTCTATGTGTCATTGCAATGTGTGGTTGTTATCCACTCCCAGCCTAGAAAACTTAATGTGTTCTATCTTCAGTTTGCTGTGTGGGTTATTCTGTGAGCTGGTATCAAAGAATCTCAAAGCAAGTAAGAAAGGGGCTTGCCAGGCCTCTCAGTTGACCAACCCAGGTTCAAACTTGCTTCTACCTCAGTTTCTCAGAATATTAGGATTATAAGCATGCACCACCTGGCCCTGGGCTTATTTTTATTCATGTCTTTTCCTGGGTGAACTCTGTGAGTCTTTCTAACAAGTCTTCAGAAGCCCCTGAACTTACAGTTGGTGTCAGAACAGCTGGGGACTCTTTAACTAACTTCACCCCTCAGTTTAGTTATGTTTCAGCCTCAATGGAAAGCACTACAGAGAAATAAAAACTACAGTGATGAGAACTGCACCACGTAATTCAAAATATCGTCACACATACGGAAAGCAGACTAACAGTGCATTCAAAGTAAATTCTAATATGAGATACAAATGCTCCATACCAAAATTCAGAAGAAAGGACAGTGGTTCCAAGCAGAAGTAATCGGGGAAGACTTCTTTAAGGAGATTGGATTGAGCTGGGATTTTGAGGATAAAATAAAGCAGGTAGGATGAAGAAGCACATCCAAAATAAGAAGGGGGAACATCTCTTGCCAGGCTGCTGCACTGGCATATCATTTAAAAGGCTAAGACAGAAAGATTGCCATAGAAAATCAAAGTATGTTTAGCTTGAAAGCTTACTGATATTATTTATGCCTCTGAGTTTCCTCATTAGTCAGGTAATATAAAAATCTTTACAAAATATCAAGAATCACCTGGCTAAGGTAAAACACAGGCAAGATGTGTACGCTTGATCTGTCCTATAGCTCACAGTAAACACATTTATGAAAAAATAAATTGGCCAGGAGGACAGTGGTGTCAGAGAAGACCTCATAGCCTTCGGTTATCAACAAAGCTGCTACACAGCCCCACTTGAGAAGGTGACACTCACAGAGGACAAAAGCAAACAGTGCCCCCTGGAGGTGTTTGACACAGCTGCCCCCTGAGAAGGAAAAGCTTTAACCTGGTACAAAATCCCTGACTCTCAGAGAAGAAGTTCCAAAGCATGGCCATCAGTATTGAAGGTCATAACATTATGAAGGCTGACTCTCTCTCTCTCTCTCTCTCTCTCTCTCTCTCCAACAATAGAACTATTCTTACAACCTCATGAAATGCATGCTAAACATCAAAGCTCTGTGTTTAGATGAGGTATCAGAAGACCAAAAGGTGAGGAGCAAGGAGTTACATCCACTCTCATCATTTCAACCTCACTTGAAAAACACCACCACCCACAGCCTAAGTTCTGGGTGGCACAAGAAATCAGTAGCCATCAGCCTGAGCTTGCAGGAATTCACACCTTACCTGGATGTCTGGGCTTCTTCTATTGGTTTCCTCCAAAACAAAATAAGAAATATAGGAAAGAGACCATTTTTATTCTGCTATATTTCTTTTCTTTTCATTGCTATTCTTTCTATTTTAAATTTTATTCTTGTCAAAATCTATTTCTACTCAGAATATAGAAAATAGAATTTCTCTTTGCAATATCTATAACTTTTTTAGATAGATCACAAACCTGCTGAATATATGATAAAAATTTTTGCACTCTCGCCAGCAACACATGCATAGAGTTCTTGAAAAGATCATAAATCCTTGACTCTTGTCCCTGAAAACCTTTGCCTCCCAAAAGTCAATCCTGCTATTACTTCCACACCTCTCCCAGGAGCTTTTGGATTTCAGCAATGCCAGTGTCAGTGAGGTGATGCATCTGTGAAAGACTTCAGTATGAATCATGTAAGGTGTAAATGGCAAAGGGTTATCATACAAAGAACTCCAAGCAAGAATTCATAATCCAGAGGCAGCCATGATGCCCCTCAAATGCTGTCATTGAAATCTATTCCACAAATTGTTCAAGATAGCATTAAGGATGCTAGAGAGGATTTGGGGCAAAGAAGTGATATTCAAGAAACATGACTACTATAAAAATTATCCAGATTTCTTGAAGATATTGATGCTAAATAAGCCAGACACCAAAGGACAAATGCTGTAAGATTCTCCTTACATGAGGTGCCTAGAATGACAAAGGCATACAGGCAGCTTTGAGGGTAGGAGGCATATGTCAAATAAACATAAAGCTTTAATTTCAGATGATAAAAGTTTGGGAGATAGATGACAGAGATGGTTGCACAACAATGTGAATATAAATTAACACCATGGAGCTGTATATTTTCAAATGGTTAAGAAAGCAAGCCTAAAAAAAAAAAGAAAGAAAGAAAGAAAGAAAGCCTTAGGTGTATGGTGTCACAATTAGGATATAGGTCCTTCCATGCCTCTATGAAGGAAGCATGAAGATCAAGCAAGCACAGGGCCAAATATCTTTAGAGCAACCCAGAAATCCTCTATTCTCATCCTTTATAAATGGCATTCAGTCCCTGGACATCTTAATCCTAGGTGGATGCAACAGGTAAGATAGCAAGAGTAGCCAGTCTAAGAGCCTAAACTACTTGAGTTCAAAGTTACTGGCAATCACACTGAAGTAACACTTTCATGAAAGCACAGAAGGCATTTGACTCATTTTACTCTTATGCAATCTGGCAGAATTTTGTCAGAGATTTGTTTCATCTTACTTTTATTAATTTTTTATTCGTATTAGTACATGTTTGCAGTACAACATTATACTCATGTGGGAAACTGACACACATGTGCACATAACATCTCAACTCCCTTTTTTCTTTCTTTTCCCACCAAGCCTCCTTTCTTCTGTTTGTTTACTTGCTTGCTTCCTTGCTTGTTTGCACACTTGTTGTTTTCTTGAGACAGGTTCTCACTGTGTAGTTTGGGCTGGCCTTGAAAATCACTGTGCAGTCCAAGGCAGCCTCAGACTTGTGGCAATGTTTCTGTGTCAGCCTCACATGCTGGGATTACAGGAATGAGCCGTCATGCCTGACATCACTATTTTTTTTTCTTTTTTATGGCTGACTCAGCCCTCCCTGGGGGTGGGGCTGACATGGCATGTAGTTCTGAGGATCAAATTGTAGTCCCTGCATTTGCCTAAACTTGCCTAAGCAGGCACTGTAATCCGCTGAGCTATCTCACCAGCCCCACAGCAGTTGTTTTTTTTGTTGTTGTTGTTCATTTTTAGTTTTGGGGTATCACTGTTTAAAAAAAAAAATTCCATCAGATTCATTTATTTATTTTGTAAGTTCTCATTAAGTTAATTATCATAAATGCAGATTAACAAATAAACCAACAGGCAAAAAAAAAAATAAATAAAGTACGACAGTTGTTAGATCAAGGTGCACTTTTAGACACCTGTCCATGCCTGATTACTGCTAGCCAGAGTGCAGAGAACTTTTTCCCTCCTACTCACTAGAGGCTGCTAGTCTTTCACTCAAAAGAACTTGACAATTTTTTTTTTTTTTTTTTTTTTTGCCTTTTTGAGACAGGGTCTCACTATGCAGTTCAGGCTGGTCATAAGCTCACTTTGTAACTCAGGCTGGTCTCGAACTCACAACAATCCTCCTGCCTCAGCCTCCCGAGTGCTGGGATTACAGGCATGCACCACCACACCCGGCTAGAACTTGACAATTTTGGAACAAGCTTGATTGACCTACAACACCACTCAAATTCAGTAAAAACTCACGGCTTGAACTCCATCCATGAATACAGCAACCAAAAAAAGAAAAAAAAAAAAAAAAGACAGGGCTAGAGAGATAGCTAAGTGGAATAACTCTCAGTTGAATAAGTGCTTTTCTGGCAAGTGCAAGGTCCTGAGTTTAATCCCTGGTGCCACCAAAAAAATACAGCAAATCAGACAGTAGTTCAGTCCACCACTCAGGGCCCAGTGAGGGCAGACAGCTGCTGGAGGGTTTATACCCCAATGGGATGACTTTAACCTCAAGAAGAACCTAGATCCAATAAGAAACTTAGCCATGTAGCACTGGGGAGATAGCTAGGAGGCATAAGCACCTGCCTGGCAAGCACAAGGACCCAAGCGTGATCCCCTGTACCATATGCTGTGCCAGCTGGGACCCCAAGGCATGCAGTGTGGGCCAGCAAAACAGGGCATAGTGGTGCATGCCTGTAATACCAGTGCTGGGGAGGCTGAAACAGAAGTATCTCTATAAATCTGAACTCTGTAGCAAGACCCTGTATCAAAAGGAAAGAAGGAAGGAGAGAAAGTGAGACAGATTTATATATATATATATATAGATAGATAGATAGATAGATAGATAGATAGATAGATAGATAGATAGAGAGAGAGAGAAGAAAGGAAAAAGTAAAGAGAAAAAAGAAAATAATTTTTAGCCTTGAAAAGACAAGCTAGCCCGGCGTGGTGGCGCAGGCCTGTAATCCCAGCACTGGGAGGCTGAGGCAGGAGGATTGTTGTGAGTTCGAGACCAGCCTGAGCTACAAAGTGAGTTCAAGGCCAGCCTGAACTGCATAGTGAGACCCTGTCTCAAAAAGGCAAAAAAAAAAAAAAAAAAAAAAGAAAAGACAAGCTACTGGGGAATGTGAGGCAAAAAAGAAAACTAAAATCTGTTTAACCCTGTATTTATCAGGAAAGATAAATGCATGCCACCGTATAAGTAAATGTATACCTTAAAACCTGGGACTGCATCATAACTAAAGCTTATAAACATTTTTAAAATATTAGTTCTAGAACTTCAAAACTATTGTGTCCTAAAGGAATAAAGACTGAAATTCCAGTGATCAACACAAGTCCATCAACCCAAATGTACTCCAGATATTAGTTCCCTTTGCTCTGACAAATATTTATCATGTACAGTATGCCAGGCAATTCTGGGAAAGTGCGTGAAGATGAGGATGGCATGGTATTTCTTGAATTCTTTCCCTGTCACAGCTCATGACTATTAAAGAGAAAGCAGAAACACACAAAAATACTTTTTTTTTTTTTTTTTTTTTTTGATAGCTGAGTTTTTCCTCCTAACAATCCTTCTCACACTTAATATCCAAATGTGGGAATTTTCCAGACCAAAGCCAATTCTGTGACACTAGCTGGGTATCCCACAATTCAGTTCAATTCTGATACTTCTATCCACAGAGAGTATCAGCCTCCACAGGTTAAGGCTCAGCCCCACAGACTTCCTCTACTTCCGATGCCACTTGAAAGCATTGGGTTCCCAGGTTACTCACATGGAGCTACAAAGTAGGAGGTCACATCAACTCCAGCCCCTAAAGTTCATTAATTTGCCAGATGGCTCAAGAATTCACAAAAGCACTTTACTTATGTTTACTGATTTCTTAAGTAGGATACACCCCAGGAGAGGCCCAGACAGAAGAGAGGTATGGGAATCTCCCTGCTCTCAGCAGGCGGCCACACTGCCAGCATCGTTTTCCAGAAGCTCTGGAGATTAGCCAGTGGCTTTTAAGGAACTAAATCCCATTGCCCACCTCTTCCCTTTCCAGAGGTCAAGGACAATGCTGGAAGCTCCAAAACTCTCCTTTAATCTAATCTTTCAATCTCTCCCGTCACCCAGCCTCACCTCAGGCTGTGGAAGCCACTCTAAGTCACCTGATTAGCATAACATGTGGGAGGAAGGGGCCTGTAACAGGAGACACTGCTTTTACCAGGAAATTTCCAGGGTTTCAGGAGCTCTTTGCAAGGAACAAAAACCAAATATATTTTGGTGTTATACCACAGGAGTAAAATAAAATATTCAAAATTATTTTTAAATATTATAAAGGAGGAGTGAACAATTTTATTGGTGGTAATGAACCAAGAAAAGCCTCAAACAGGAGACTGCGACAGTATCTCAGAAGACAACAGGTATTCCCTGGATAGACAAGAAGCAGAATGGTAGAGAAACCACACACAAAGATGGTTGTGCATAGCCCACAGAGCTGAAGCTCCCAGGGTCTGCTACAGGCACATCTGATCCATCTTCTCTACTCTTCTATGGCCACCTTCATTGAAAAACCAAAGAAACTTTTAAAAGCACGTGCCAAGCCTTCCATCTGCATGAATCATTTGCTTCAGTAGCTCATCAGGTCCCCGGCAGCCAGGATGGTGCAGCAGATCGAAAGCAAAGAGTTCCATTCAGGAAGCATTGGCTGCTGCAGGAGATAAACTTGTAGTGGTTGATTTCTCAGCCACGTGGTGTGGGCCTTGCAAAATGATTAAGCCTTTCTTTCATTCCCTGTCTGAAAAATATTCCAACGTGCTGTTCCTTGAAGTAGATGTGGACAACTGTCAGGGTGTTGCTGCAGATTGCAAAGTCAAGTGCAGGCCAACCTTCCAGTTTTTTAAAAAGGGGGAGAAGGTGAGTGAGTTTTCTGGAGCAAATAAGGAGAAGCTTAAAGTCACCATTAAAGAATTAGTCTAACTGTGTTTTTTGAAGAACGTAACTACAGCTGTTTAAAACTTAATTTTTTTTAATTTACAAAAAAAAAAAGTATGGGAACTATATGCACAACTGCCATCTGATTATAAATGACAATAAAATATTAATTCTACCCTTTAAAAAAGAAATTCATCAAATCTGATCACTCCCTTGTTTTCAGTCCTCTAAGGAATTTTCATTAATGTGGAATGAATTCCAAACCCCTTACCTTGGTCAATAAGGTCCTACTTGATCTGTTCCCTGACTACTTCTCTGGCATAAAATAACACTTTCCCCCTTCGTTGGTTTCATTCAAGTCTGATGATGGGCCTCAAAGCTACGCTTCACAACGTTCCTTCGCACCTCCAGGTCCTTGTATTTTTTCTTTCTTTCTTTCTTTCTTTCTTTCTTTCTTTCTTTCTTTTTTTCTCTTTCTTTTTTTCTTTTTCTTTCTTCCTTCCTTCCTTCCTCTTTTTTCTTTCTTTCTTTTTCCATGTACAAGTGTTTATTTTAGTAAATGATCCTGAGATACATTTATATAAAAAAAGCATTTGAATGAAAAAAGAAAACAGGTAACGAAAATTAGTGTTTCAAATGAAATTTCAGTTAACCAACAGTTCAGAAAAGAAGTTCAGGGCTAATGAGATAGTGCAAAGGACTAAAGCACCTGCTCAGGAAAGCTCCCAGACCAGGGTTCAATCCCAGGCACCACAAGCCATGCTATCTCCACCCCCAGGGTAAACTGAGTCAGCTACAGAGTCTGGGCATGTCTGTAATCCCAGCGCTGAAGAGACTGAAAACAGAAGGATAACAATGAGTCTGAGTTGTGTAGTGAGACCCTGTTACAACCAAATACACTAAAAAAAAAAAAATTTTTAAAAAGTTCAAGGTGTACCTAGAAGACCATGTTTTACAAGTATTTTATAATGACAAAAGGTGTCAGATTTTTAAAGATAATACATGAATTAACATTTTCAGAATGATTTCAAAACAGGTTGCTAGACACTATTACACATAAACATAAAAGAAAAAGACAAGAACTTCAGTAAGCAAAGTATTGCTCTGTAGCAGATTGGTACACCCTTACTTCTTTTAATACTTTAGAAATGTAAAGTTCTTCACTTTACATTTGTTCTTGTTACAGGGACAGAAAGAATACACTAATGTTCAGGAGTCTGTAAGCTACATGGCAAAAACAATTATTTCAATAAAGCATAAATACTATGAAAATGTGTTCCACACTACATGTGTAACTGAGTGTGTGTAGACCATGTGTTAAGTCTCCCATATAAAATATTTAATCAGTGACAATGTCGCCTGTCTACATCTTTTCTTGAAAGTAGCCTCAAGTTATCTGATAAAAGTGTTCAACTTCTAAAAACTCTTCTAGAGTCCCATAGAAAATATTTTTCAGGACTGTATTAACAAGTCATTGACCAGGGGATGATTATAAATTTTTAAAAAACCCTACTGAACCTAAGAAGGTGTCACCAAAACAGAGGTGGTGGAAGACCCTGCTGCCACTAGACCACAACTCTAAGAAAACAACTCAAGAGTTTCATACTTTTAAAACAGTATTTTGTTTTTGTTTTGTTTTGTTTTTAGTGGAACCGAGGATTGAACTCGGGCCCATGTGCTTGCCAGGGAAGTGCTTATTCCACTGAACCATCTCCTCAGCCCCTTAAAACAATATTTTGACATGGGCCACTTAATTATAGTTCTAGGAAACTGAGACTCTTAAATTTAGATTTAGCAACAATTATAATGAACTGACTTCTGGGCTGGCCAAATAGCTCTGCTGACCCCGCCCCCAGGGCAGGGCATGCTGAGCTAGCAATTGAGACTGGGCGTGGTGGCACGTGCCTATAATCCCAGCTCTTGGGAGGCTGTAAACAGGCAGATCACTGTGAGTCTGCTCTAGTAGTGAGACTTCCAATCATCTATCAGTGACAGAAAGCAGTTGACATTTCACATAAAAAAGACATAAATACTGCAGACCATGTAGTGAATATTTGCACAAACCCTTTGCTATGGAAAGCTCAAAGTGCAATTATTAAATCTGATGCTCTAAAATATGTTTTTTTAAGATGCATTTATAACACAGCACAAGAATATATTCACATAACGTAGAAATTCCTGCAGTTTTTGGATTTCCAGTAGGCTGGCAGCATGTATCCAGTGGCCAGAGGTGAAAATCCAAGAACATCCAGATCTTCAAACTTTCTGTTCTTGAGGTTTAAAATGGAAGCCCTTCTCAACAGAGCAGGAAGTATGGAGGCAAAGAGTTGACAGCACAAGCCCTGAGATCAGGCTGTCTTGGTTAAGATCTTGCTTTTCCTCTTATTAGCTATAAGAAATTGATTTCTCTGGACCTTGTCCTCCTCATCTGTAGGATGGGCACACTGGAAAAAACAGCACTAACATCATAAAGTTATTCACAGAACTGGGTGTGGTGCCGGGCGTGGTGGCACATGCCTGTAATCCCAGCACTCGGGAGGCTGAGGCAGGAGGATTGTTGTGAGTTCGAGACCAGCCTGAGCTACAAAGTGAGCTTAAAGCCAGCCTGAACTGCATAGTGAGACCCTGTCTCAAAAAAGACAAAAAAAAAAAAAAAAAAAAAGAACTGGGTGTGGTAGCACATGCCAGTACTTGGAAGGTTGAGACAGGAGGATCACAAGGAGTTTGAGACCAGCCTGGGGGTTAAAAAAAAGTGAGCACAAGACCAGCTCAAACTACACAGCAAGACCTGTCTCAAAAGAAAAGAAATAAAGGTATTAAAGAATCAAGTAACCCCCAGGCTTGCCTCGAGCAACTCACATTGATCCTCCTGTCCCAACTTTCCAAGTACTGGGATTATAGGCGTGTGCCACCATACTCAGTTCTGTGAATAACCTTATGATGTTAGTGCTGTTTTGTCCAGTGTGCCCATCCTATAGATGAGGAAGACAAGGTCCAGAGAAATTAATTTATTATAGCGTTTAATAGAGTTTGAGACACGAGATAAATGGTGATGTTCTTTTCCTATGGGGGAGCAGGAAGAAAAACAGTGAAGGACCACAAACAAAAGAACAATAAAGTCAAGGTTTCTTTTTATGATGTTGGTAACCCAAGGTGAAGGAGGAGGAAGCCACTTTGACTAGGATTCCTTTATCTAGTAAATTGCATTCCTTATCTAGATTTAATTCTACACACTAGCAAATGGTAGAATCTACATGGTCTACACACTGGCAAAGTTATTGTTATAACAACATGACTTTGCACTTAACCTCAAACACTCAACATGGACTTTATACTTCTACAGGGATACCCATCCAAAATCTGCGTCTTGGGCTGGAAATGTAGCTCAACAACACAGTGCCTGCCTGGCAAGAAAAGGTCATGGGTTTAATTCCTGGTACCAAAAATCAGTCAGTCAATCAATCAATCTGCCCCTTCCCCAAAATGCACTTCCCAATTCTTCCTTAATTGCACAGTAACTGGAAAAACATACAGGGCTGGAAGCTGAACTTTAAATTTTGAGCGTCATCTGAAAATGAGAATAGTCACAATTTTCCAAATGACCTCAGAGAATTGTCTCATATGTAAAATAAATAAAAGGCAGGAAATTAAAGTCTCTTTGTGCCAACTCCTATTCAATCCACATTTCCTCCCCTCCTACTCACCATTAATACTTTTTAGTTTTCCTGTCTTGCAAAAGAAAAAATCTTCTCCATATCTGTATTTAATATGTATGATTTTTACATTAGTACAAAATGGGATCATGAATGTTTTTAAACATAAACTGAATTTTCTGACATTCATCCTACCAGGAGGTATACTCTAAATGCCCTCCTATGATTCTGGGCTCACTGACTGTTTGACTCAAGTCCAAAAAGAATATGGTATAAGTGATGTTGGCCAGGTTCTTGGCCAGTACTTAAGAAATTGGCAGTTTCTGCTTCCTGCATCTTGAGATGCTTGCTCTTGGAGCCCAGCCACCATGCTGGGAGAAAGTCAAGCAATACAGAGGCCACATTGAAAGTGACACTCAACTTCAACTGCCAGACATGTGAATGCAAAAACCTTCAGATGACTCCACCCAAACATCAGGTCGCTCCAGCCTTTAGGTACCCAAGTGACTCCATACATAGCAGAAGCAAGTTCTTCCTGCCAAGCCCTGGCAGTTTGCAGGTTTGTGAAGCAAAGTTAATGATTGCCATAGTTTGAATAAATAAAAGAAAAAAGCATAGCTTAAAGCCACTGCATTTGGAATATTTTTTACAAAGCAATAGGTAACTGAAGGAGTGATCATAACTTATCCCCCCTTGTGAAAATCATTCTTATATGTTCAATAAAATATTGTTGAGATCATTCAATAATAACACATGCATATATAAATATTTTAATAGCCTAGTTCTCTATTGTATGGGTATTCCACATTAAATCAACTATTGATGGGCATATAGATTATTTCTAGATTTTGCCAGTATAAACAAAACTATAATAAACATTTCAACATACTTTAGGAATATATCTTCAAGTTAAGTTTTTACATTAATTATTGGATCAAAAGGAATGAACATTTTATTGACTGACTGGATGGTAGATTCACTGACTGATTGATTGCAATTGGGTCTTGTGATATAGCCCTGGTTTATCTTGAATTCCTGCTCCAGCTTCCCAAGTGCTGGGATTACAGGCATGAGCCACCATACCCAGCTCAAAATGAACATTTTACATTTTGGTAGATACCACCAAATGCTATGTCTTCTTTTCTTCCAAATGATAAAAGTTGTATCACCTTTAATTGTATCTGATATTTTGTACCTTAAATATTGAGCTCATCAGGCTGTAAAATTTTTACTAATTTGATAGATCTTTTTAAAGATTTGTTTTGTTTCTTTTCCCTTCATTGCAATTGAGATTATCCTGGCTTAAATTCTCTGAAAACGCACAAAGTAAAGCAAATTTTAGTTACTTTTGGAAAAGTAACACACCAGGGAAGTAGGATGGCAACAGAAAACTGCTCAAGACTGCTTCCTTCCTTAGAGAAAACAACTTTGTTTTTGGTGTTAGGGATCCCTGTATTTCAGAGAAATCTGGGCCTGACATCTACCCCAGGAGCTAATCTTCAATCGGCCTAATATAATGGGCCTTAAACTTTTGAATTATCTCTTTTTTTTTTTTTTTTGGTGGAACTGGAGATTGAATTTACGGCCTTGAACTTGCCAGGGAAGCACTTATTCCACTGAGCCATCTCCCTGGCCCCTTGTCTCAACTCTTATTAAACTCTTAAGAATATTGAGAATATTTGGACCACTGTGTTTATACAGATAACATATTGATATCCATATTTAAAAAGCAAACAATAATGAAAAAAAACCTCTCTATTAAAAACTACAGTACTTAAGGACCAACAAGTTAGCTCAGCAGACTAAGTGCATGCTTTGGCAAGCACAGAGAATCAAGGTTGGATCCCTGGTCCTGCATGCCTCTCTAGTCCCACCCCCAGGGTGCACTGAGCTAGCTACCGAGTCTGGGCATGGAGATTCACACCTATAATCCCAGACCTGGGGAGGTTGAAAATAGTAGTATTACAAATCTGAGCTGCATAGTGAGATCCTGTACCAAATGCACAAATTTTTTAAAAATTACAGTACTTTGAGAAAGGAGATTGAAGTACATATCAGAAAATGGAAAGTTATCCCTTACTCTTGAGTAGGAAGAACAAATATAGTGAAAATGGCTATACTTGTGAACTGTTATACAGATTTAACAAAATTCCAATCAAAATTCCAATAACATATCTCACAGAGTTAGAGAAAGCAGTGCTAAAATTCATTTGGAACTCAAAGGGACCTAGAATAACAAAAGCAATTCTGGGCAACAAAGGCAAAACAGGGGCCATCACAATACCTGACTTGAAATTGTATGATAAAGCTATTGTTGTAAAAACAGTGGCAAAAAATGACCCAAAACTCAACAAAACATTAGAAGATGCAGAAAAAACTCCAGAGATGCTGAATCACTTTATCTTTGACAAAGGTACAAAATATATTTATTGGAAGAAAGATACCCTCTTTAATAAATGGTGTTGGAAAAAATGACTTTCCATATGCCAAAGATTAAAATTGGACCCATATCTTTCACCATGCACTAAACTAAATTTTAAATGGATCAAAGACCTGAATATCAAAACACAAACATTAAATCTGCTGAAAGAAGAAATAGGTAAAACTCAAAGTTTTTACATTGGTGTAAGCAAAGGCTTTATCAATAAGACCCCAAACACAGGAACTATCACAAGAAATCAGCAATTGCGATCTCACCTTGCTAAAAAGCTTTTGCATAGCATGAAAACCACCATTAGACTAAAGAGACCACCCATAATGTAAGAAAAAAATATTTTCCAGCTGTTCCTCAGACAAAAGATTATTGTTGAGAGCATATAAAGAACTCAGGAACATCAGACCTTTTAAATTATAGACCCAGTCTAGAAATGGGCATATGTACTTCTCTGATGAAGAAATACAAACATCAAATAAACATATGAAAAATGAGGGCCAGCCAGATAGCTCAGCAGACTAAAGCACCTGCTTAGACAGAGCTCAGCAGCCAAGGTTCCATGCCTGGTATGCCATGCCAGCCCTGCCCCCAGGGCACACTGAGAGGGTAATTGAGACTGGGCATGGAGGTGCATGACTGTAATCCCAGTGCTTGAGAGGCTAAAAACAGGAGAATCACTGTGAGTCAGATCTATATAGAACCTGCAGACTCTGTACTAAATACTATATATATATATATATATATATATATATATATATATATATATATATATATATGAAAAATGTTCAACATCACTGACCATTCAAAAGATGCAAATTAAAACAGCAATGAGATTCCTTATCACCCTGGAAAGAATGGCTATTATCAAGAAATCAATAACAAATATTGGCACTGTTCAGGAGACACTACCTTCTCTACTGTTAGTGGTAGTGTAGAATGGTGCAATTGCTGTAGAAATCAGTGTGAAGATTGCTCATCCATTTCTGATCTAGGTATCTTCCCAAAACAATTAAAAGCATCAAACAGGGCAACTCATTCATTCAGAACCCTTCTGTTTCTCAGGAGCTATTCCTATTCCCCATTCCCTATTCCTTTTCTCCATTAAATTTTGCTGCTTAAAAATAAAATGCCTCGTGCTCGCTTCGGCAGCACATATACTAAAATTGGAATGATACAGAGAAGATTAGCATGGCCCCTGCGCAAGGATGACATGCAAATTCGTGAAGCGTTCCATATTTTTAGTGCTATGGTCATCCACTAGGTAAATAATTATTCAATCTTTGATATAATTCAGCTGTATAAAAACATGTCAATATAATATCATGTATGCACCTTGTACAATACCAAAACATTATGAAAACAGTTTGCAATGTATTATTTCATCGACTCTGTATGGTTATGGTGTTTTGAAACTGTCTGATTGACATTTGTATTTCAATAAAATAAAAATAAATGGAAAAAAAAAATAAAAATAAAAAGCCTCATACCACAATCACATATACACAGTAATGTTTACAGCAATAAGTTTGTAATAGCCAAATCTTGGAAACAACCCAAATGCCATCAACTGGTGAATAGATGTAGTATTTTTATATGATGAAGTACTACTCAGGCATAAAGAACAATAATCTAGAGACTTTTATAGGTAAAGGGATGCAACTCAAGACAATACTCATAAGTAAAATTAATCATATGCACACATTAAACACTGTATTGTCTCCCTAGCATGAAAAGCTGAAAAAGCAAATAATATCCAAAATGTATAATAGAGGGGATATAGCTCAGCAGCATAAGCACCTGCCTGGCAAGTACAAGGTCCTGAGTTCAATCCCCAGTACTGGGGGGAAAAATATACAACAGATAATATAAAATGGAAAGAAACTTCAAAAAGGCACATGACTGTAATCCCAGTGCTTGAGAGGCTAAAAACAGGAGAATCACTGTGAGTCAGATCTAGGGATGAGTGAATAGAGAAAGAAGGAAGGGCAAAGCAAAAAGAATAGATAGATAGATGATAGAGAGAGAGAGAGAGAGAGAGAGAGAGAGAGAGATGGATGAGCTGAGACAGTTATAACATGAATTTTGCTTCATTTGTTGAAAAGAAAAGTTTATGCTAAGAATGTTTGGACAATTAAATACTGATGTTTTGTACTCCGAGGAACTAATTTAAAGATAACACACAATATATTAACCTCTGTTACCATCCTATTGTCTTGAAATTTTGTTTTATTTCTTTTCTCCTTAAAAATAAACTGATAATTGGAAAGAAAAATATTACATTGTATGAATAGACAATCAGAAAGCAAATACAGGGCCTTGCATATTCTAATCAAGTATTCTATGGCTGAGCTACAGCCCTAGCCTTGAAGCTCATATTAATTTGCTTAAAATACCAATAATAAACTATTGCATGTTAACATTTTGTGAAAAATAACTAATATTCAAAATGAGAAGAGAGACATTGTTTTACATTTTTTGCAACTGTTCCTTAATAGAAGACAATTAGATTCACAGTTCTGCTTTTCCATTCAATCTTTTGCAGTACATTGGGCTTTTTTTTTTTAATAAATAAGAAAATCTAGCTACTTACAAATGCAGAATATTTTAATCATTTTTTCCAATAATTATGAATACTATTCTTTGACATTAAGCTAGAACTTGATAAGAAATATATTTCGTGGAGGGAAGTAAGTAGCACTCAAACAACAACTGTTTTCTCATCCTGGTAGAGATCGGAAGCCAAAACTCAAGGTGACAGCAAAGGTGGAGTCTGCCAAGGGTCTAGGAAATTGTCAAGAACACAGTGGCAGCAATAAGGTTTTCTAAATTCTCACTGTTGCTCATAATTCTAATTTTATCATGGACAATAGATATTGTCATTTCCCTTTTATTTATGAATTTTATTGTATATATTTAAAGTATATAATGTGATGTTACAAGATACAGTAGATCAGACATGTCCAATCTCTACCCCATATTTCCTTTCCCCTTTTCTTTTTGAGTGAAGAGAAATTTCCTTGTGTCCTATATAAAATAATTTAGTAAGTGCATATAAATAACAAAAGTACCTTTTTAATATGTGTTTAGTATAACTTTTTTTACAAAGCAGGCCGCAGCTTGGATATACTTAGTAAAATGCTTACCATACAGGAATAAATCAATATGCCCATCATCTCAGTTATCTGCTACAATTCAGATGTAAAACAGAACCTGAAAGTTCCATATACAAAAGATTTTTTCCTGAGGAAACACGAAGAGGTAGGACCTGGTGGGAAGTCTTCAGGTCATTGATGGAATCCCCTTGCAAACCACTGTGGGACCTCAGTCTTCCACCTCCTCTTCCTTTCCTTTCTAGCCAACAGGGTGGCAACTTGCTCTGTCAGGTGCCCCCCACCACTACCACCCAGTTTTTCACAGACTGGAGCTTCTCAAGCTAGGAGCCCAAACAAATCTTTCCTTTTTATAACTTGCATATCTCAGCTATTTGTTATAGCAATGGAAAACTGCTTAATTCATCACCCCCTTTGCTGAGGCAAGAGCAACTATCATTTATTCATTGGGCAAAATGGCTCATACAATACGCTGTTTTTCACTAGACCCTTTTGTTGTACAACACAGTTATTTCCTACTCAGTATCCTTGGACCTATGTTTCTCCCCTCTTCCTAGCTTCCATCTTGCCACTGGCAACCACTATGGTAAGTTCAAGCTGTACATATATTTGTTCAGGTTTTATAGATGAGATCATACAATGTTTCTATGTCCCGTGTGTCTCACTTAGCACAATGCCTCCAGACTCATCATTGTTACAGCAATGGGCAGAATGCTCTCCTTTTTAAAGACTAAATAGTACAGTAGGTTTTTTAGCCATTCAATCAATGGATATGTAAGTTGTTTCCATACCTTGGTTATCAAGAATGATGTTGCAGTGGTCATGGTAGTGAAGATATTCCTATGAGGCAGTGATTTTCATTTCTTTTTGTATGCAGTATATCCAGAAGAGAAAATTCTGGTTGAACAGTAATACTGCACTATTTTTAGACTCTTTTGGAACCTCATACCATACTCTGTAATGGCTATACCAACCTACATTCCCACCAATGGGTTATATTATACTATTTTCTCTACCAGTGTTAGTACTGGATGTCTTTGTTTCTCATGAGCTATCCTAGTGAATGTGAGATAATATTGCATAGTGGTGTTGATTTGCATTTCTCTCATGATTACTGATATTGATGATATTTTCATGTATTGGCTATTTTTCTCTCTTCTTTGGAAAAATATCTAGGTTTTTTTATAATTCTTTGTCAAATATGTTTATCTGTGCAATAGCATAAATTCTTCTTTTTTTAGTACTGGGAATCAAACTCAGGACCTCAGATAGGCTGTGCCACTGAGCTATATCTCCAGGAGTTATCAGTTTTAGACATTAGCTTCATTAGAAATGTGGTTTATGAATATTTTCCCAATTTTTTCTCCCCTTTGTTTGCTCTTTCATTTTGTTTATGGGTAAATGTTTTTCCCTGAAATGAAAAATTTGTCATTTGATCATTTGTAAAACAATGTCTGCCCCATTTTCAGATCTGAATAGGTATAGCCCACCTGATAATTGTGCTTTCAGTAAAAGTGGTATGCAATACAAGTGCCCATAATTACACTTTCAATTTTATGTTTAAGGTATATGATATTCAGACAGATAGTGATGTTAAGCTTAACTGCTTTTGTTATAGGATAATAGTTATCATTAAGCATCTCTTCTGGATGTTTAACAACTGAAGTTTGCAGACCAAAAATTAGACAGGTAGATGGGCTAAAAAGATAGCCAATATTTTTGCCCTGCCCTTTAAGGTAGTGAAGACTCAGGACATAAGAGAACCTTTTCTGTGACGTCCTGTAACAAAGTGGTATCCCAAATTTTCTAATCAAGAAGATTATTGGGCCACAGAGGAAAGTGATCAATGATCTATAGTGTGCCTAAGGAAAGTCACATGAAGAGAAAACATTCTCTCAGGCTTTCGCAGAGAACACATTGGTCAAGTAATGGCCATGACTCATCCAGATGACTGACACTGGCAAAAGATCCACAAGGTGCTATTCATGGTTCCAGGGTAAATCCTGAGGGGAACTGACTGACCGTATCAGAGAGCAATCAAGTTAAAGCATGACCTATTAGTTATATAGGTCATGCTTTAACTTGGTCTTAACCATCCAGCAGAAAAGTGTAACCACAAGGTACAAAAAGTAAAGCTATATTAATATGCTGAGCTGTAAAAGGCTCATGTCAACAACTTCAGACAATTGCCAGTTGTGCTGGTAACTCACTACTATTATGGAAGGCAGCTATGCTCACCACTATACCACCAACGCCACACTCACTACTATTATGGACTATTAGACTATATTGGTCTATTTTGCCGAATTCAAGTATCTACAATCTTTGGACTGGCATCAAGTATGAAAAGGTCCTTTAAAGACTTCTCCAAATATAGTTTCTCTAACAGCAAGGGAACACCCATCTCTGACAAAACAAAACAAAAAAAGGGGGTATAAATAAAGGACCATTTTGCTGTGGAAAAAATAAAATAAATAAATAAATATATATATGGTAAGATAGATATACAGCTACAGGGCCAGGGAGATGGCTCAGTGGAATAAGTGCTTCCATGGCAAGCGTAAGGGCCTGAATTCAATTCCTAATTCTGAAAAAAAAAAAAAAAAAAAAGATATACAACTACTTTCTCTTAGTTCAATGAAAAGAAAGGTTTGTACTAATATTGTTTAGACAAGACCTCAAATCTGCATCTTGCCCTCTGAATAACTACTATGAAGACAACAATATGCAATGTATTAATTATTGTGACTGTCCTACTGATACAGAGAACCTCCAAATGACACAGGAAAAAAACTGATCTCCCAACCTAATCGGTACCTGGGATGAGTTCATGTTCTCTAAAATCAAAGAATGAATTTTAGGAATGCAATGGTTATGAGCAGAATATATTGATAAAAAGAAAGTTCCTATCTAAGAGAGGGACAGGAGGGGTCCCCAAGTGGGTGGTCCCTGGTAAGCTGTTTCTTCTCGGGACTTTTATAGAGAAAAACCATGCGGTAAGGCAAGTCTAAGGTGGTGGAGAACATGGGAACTCGCTTAGTTGGACATGAGGTGGGACAAAGCTATGGTTAGCCAATGAGACTACATGCACCACTGCTCAGGTAAAATTGATTAGATCCAGTACCAAATGGGGAAGTGAGTCACGTAGCAAGTGGGTACAACCATTGGACAGGGTTTCTTCCTGTTGGGGGTTGGGCTGGTGACTCATTTGGGCTCTTTCAAGGTGATTGATACCTATTTAAAATATCAGTCACTGATGCCCATCCCTAAGGAAGTATGTAGCTGTGTTTCCTCTTTTGTCTTGGTCTTGAGGTATGGCCCATATGGGAGTATCTGTCTCTTCAAGTTGCAAAGTCACCTTGTCTTCCATCTTATCTTTGAGGATCTGGCCCTGTCTAACTGCCTATAATATTTCTATCTAATTTAGAAGCCTAAACACTACTAACCTGTTATGAAACTGTTTCATTGCTATTTTATGTTTTTTCTCATTAAAATGAATAAAAGGGGCCAGGGAGATGGCTCAGTAGAATAAGTGCTTGCCTGGCAAGTGAAGGGGCCTGAGTTCAATTCCCGGTTCTGAAAAAAAAAAAAAAAAAAAAAAAAACAAACAAAAAAAAAAAAAAAAAAAAAAAAAAAAAAATTCAAACAAAAAAAAAAAAAATTAAAATGAAAAAAAAATTAAAATTAAACAAAAAATGACCAAAGTGACATAAGCTCCTGTCCAGCAAGTATAAGGTCCTGAGTTCAATCTCTGGTAATGCAAAAAAAAAAAAAAAAAAAAAAGTCAATGGCCAGTCAAGCTCAAACAAAACTGCTTTTCCTTAATAAAATCATTGAAATGGCTTTATGTAGAATATTTAAAATATCATTGTTCATACATCAAAATTTAGCTGGGTGTGGTGGCACACACCTATAATCTCAGCAGGCTAGAGGCTGAGGCATGAGGATAGATACAAATTCCAGGCCAGCCCAGTGACGCAATGAGTTCATGGCCAGCCCACACTACATAGTGAGACTCTGACACAAAAAAGAAAAAAAAAAGTTGAAACTTAATAAAATCAGAGGCTTTTTTTTAATCACGTCATCAAAGAGCTCAGAGATGAAATTGTTTTTTTTTTTTCTAAAACTTCTATAGTTTTGTTGTAGGTGACTTTGCAACTTGAAAGAGACAGACACACCCATTTGAGCCATACCTCAAGACAAAAGAGGTATATAGCTACATACTTCCCTAGGGATGGGCATCAGAGATTGATATTCTAAATAGGTATCAGTCATCTTAAAAGATCCCAAATGAATCACTAGCCCAACCCCCAACAAGAAGAGATCCTGTCCCATATTCATGCCTGCTTGCTATGTGACTTGCTCCCCCATTTGGTCCTGGATCTAATCAATTTTACCTGAGCAATGGTGCTTGTAAGCTCATTGGTTGACCATAGTTTTATTCCACCTCATGCCTACTTAAGCAAGTTCCCACATTCTCCACCACCTTAGACCCACCTCATATATATGGTTTTACTCTATGAAAGTCCCTGGAAGAGATAGTTTCCCAGGGACCACCTGTTCAGGGACCCCACTCCTGTCCTTCTCTCAGATAGGAGCTTTCTTTCCCCCAATACATATATTCTGCTCATAGCACCCATTTGTCCCTAAAATTCATTCTTAGGTTTTAGAGAACATGTACTCATCTCAGGTGCTTTTCAGGTCAGGAGATCAAGCTTCCCCTATATCAATTTGATGTCACTACCTAGATTCATGATAAAGTTCACTATTGGTTTTTTGCATCACCAGTGTTGGAAAATTATAAGTGGAAGTGCTATAGGTAGCTGAGTTAGATAGAAATATAGGCAGTCAGACAGGGCCAGCCCCTCAAGAAGGCAGTGTGAAAGACAAGATGATCTTGCAACTTTTGGAATGGACAGACACTCAAGCTGTGGGCCAGACTCAAGACAAAAGAATAAATAAATGTAGCCCCATACTTCCCTAGGATGGGCATCAGGGACTAATATTCTAATCAAGGTATCAATCACCTGGAAAGAGCCAGAAACAGTCACTTACCCAACCCCCAACAGGATGATCCCCTATTCCATACTCATGCCTGCTTGCTATATGACTTGCTTCCCTATTTGATACTGATTTAATAATGTTACCCAAGCAATCATATTTGTAATCTTATTGGTTAACCATAGTTTTGCCCCACCTCATGTGGGAATTCCCATGTTTTACACCTTAGACCCACCTCACCAAATGGTTTTGCTCTATATAAGTCTCTAGAAACTGCAGATTTCCAGGGAACCTACCCAGGTCCCCCTTCTATCCTTCTTTCAGACAGGAGCTTTCTTTCCCCCAATAAATATATTCTCCTCTTAACCTCTGTTATTCCTAAGATTCATTCTTCAATTTTAGACAACACAAACCCATCTCAGGTATCTTTCAGGTTGGGAATTTCAATACCCTATATCAGAAAAGTAAAATTATAACATTATTGTTATGAAAATATTTTCATCCTTTGTACCACCTAATTTCTGGATCCCAGCATTATGCAGAACACTGGTCTAAGTTAGTCACAGTAATTCATTTGCATTTCAGTTGACTGATACAATTCCATCCAATGAGATGTGATAAGAAATCTCTTACAGGATGCTGAAAAAGTTGTCCTTATTCTTAAAAAATAAACAAAACAGGGGGCCGGGGATATGGCTCAGTGGAATAAGCACTTCCCTGGCAAGTGCAAGGGCCTGAGTTCAATCCCTGGTTCCACAAAAAAAAAAACAAAAACAAAAAAAAACAGTCCATGGCAGGGCGAACAGGAAAAAATAAACAAAACAAAGCAGGATCTAGCTAGATCTATTGAATGAACTGTCTTTTTTTTGGAATCTGTTGCTTTCTTGATGTCTTTTTCTTCTATGAATGTTTTAATAGCAATAAATTATTTTAATAGGAAAAAAGTTCCTAGCACATATCACATATTTCCCCAAATATGTGAAGTCTTAAAAAAGAAAGATATGAAAGTATAAGGGACACTATTATGAGACAAGAGAAAGGAAATAAGGGAGAGAGGTGTAAGGGAATACAAAATTAATTTAAAAGGAATTCATTAAAAGGTTACATTCCTATAACCTCAGATACTCAGGAGGCTGAAGCAGGATATTAATTTTGAGACCAATGTGGGCCAATAGTGAGATCTTGTCTCAAAATAAAATAAAAAGGGCTGGTGATACCGTTCAGTAGTAGAGCACTTGCCAAGCATGTGCAAGGCCCTGTGTTGGATCCTCAGTATAATATTTTTTTAAGTGACATAGGGGAATGAAGTTCTCCACCCGAAAGATACCTGGGCCAAGTTCATGTTCTCTAAAACGGAAGAATGAATCTTAGGAATAACAGAGGTTAAGAGGAGAATATATTTATTGGGGGAAAGAAAGCTCCTGTCTGAAAGAAGGATAGAAGGGGGACCTGGGTAGGTTCCCTGGAAATCTGCAGTTTCTAGAGACTTATATAGAGCAAAACCATTTGGTGAGGTGGGTCTAAGGTGTAAAACATGGGAATTCCCACATGAGGTGGGGCAAAACTATGGTTAACCAATAAGATTACAAATATGATTGCTTGGGTAACATTATTAAATCAGTATCAAATAGGGAAGCAAGTCATATAGCAAGCAGGCATGAGTATGGAATAGGGGATCATCCTGTTGGGGGTTGGGTAAGTGACTGTTTCTGGCTCTTTCCAGGTGATTGATACCTTGATTAGAATATTAGTCCCTGATGCCCATCCTAGGGAAGTATGGGGCTACATTTATTTATTCTTTTGTCTTGAGTCTGGCCCACAGCTTGAGTGTCTGTCCATTCCAAAAGTTGCAAGATCATCTTGTCTTTCACACTGCCTTCTTGAGGGGCTGGCCCTGTCTGACTGCCTATATTTCTATCTAACTCAGCTACCTATAGCACTTCCACTTATAATTTTCCAACACTGGTGATGCAAAAAACCAATAGTGAACTTTATCATGAATCTAGGTAGTGACATCAAATTGATATAGGGGAAGCTTGATCTCCTGACCTGAAAAGCACCTGAGATGAGTACATGTTCTCTAAAACCTAAGAATGAATTTTAGGGACAAATGGGTGCTATGAGCAGAATATATGTATTGGGGGAAAGAAAGCTCCTATCTGAGAGAAGGACAGGAGTGGGGTCCCTGAACAGGTGGTCCCTGGGAAACTATCTCTTCCAGGGACTTTCATAGAGTAAAACCATATATATGAGGTGGGTCTAAGGTGGTGGAGAATGTGGGAACTTGCTTAAGTAGGCATGAGGTGGAATAAAACTATGGTCAACCAATGAGCTTACAAGCACCATTGCTCAGGTAAAATTGATTAGATCCAGGACCAAATGGGGGAGCAAGTCACATAGCAAGCAGGCATGAATATGGGACAGGATCTCTTCTTGTTGGGGGTTGGGCTAGTGATTCATTTGGGATCTTTTAAGATGACTGATACCTATTTAGAATATCAATCTCTGATGCCCATCCCTAGGGAAGTATGTAGCTATATACCTCTTTTGTCTTGAGGTATGGCTCAAATGGGTGTGTCTGTCTCTTTCAAGTTGCAAAGTCACCTACAACAAAACTATAGAAGTTTTAGAAAAAAAAAAAACAATTTCATCTCTGAGCTCTTTGATGACGTGATTAAAAAAAAGCCTCTGATTTTATTAAGTTTCAACTTTTTTTTTTCTTTTTTGTGTCAGAGTCTCACTATGTAGTGTGGGCTGGCCATGAACTCATTGCGTCACTGGGCTGGCCTGGAATTTGTATCTATCCTCATGCCTCAGCCTCTAGCCTGCTGAGATTATAGGTGTGTGCCACCACACCCAGCTAAATTTTGATGTATGAACAATGATATTTTAAATATTCTACATAAAGCCATTTCAATGATTTTATTAAGGAAAAGCAGTTTTGTTTGAGCTTGACTGGCCATTGACTTTTTTTTTTTTTTTTTTTTTTGCATTACCAGAGATTGAACTCAGGACCTTATACTTGCTGGACAGGAGCTTATGTCACTTTGGTCATTTTTTGTTTAATTTTAATTTTTTATTCATTTTAATTTTATTTTGTTTTGCTAGAATCTTTTTTTTTTTTTTTTTTTTTCAGAACCGGGAATTGAACTCAGGCCCCTTCACTTGCCAGGCAAGCACTTATTCTACTGAGCCATCTCCCTGGCCCCTTTTATTCATTTTAATGAGAAAAAACATAAAATAGCAATGAAACAGTTTCATAACAGGTTAGTAGTGTTTAGGCTTCTAAATTAGATAGAAATATTATAGGCAGTTAGACAGGGCCAGATCCTCAAAGATAAGATGGAAGACAAGGTGACTTTGCAACTTGAAGAGACAGATACTCCCATATGGGCCATACCTCAAGACCAAGACAAAAGAGGAAACACAGCTACATACTTCCTTAGGGATGGGCATCAGTGACTGATATTTTAAATAGGTATCAATCACCTTGAAAGAGCCCAAATGAGTCACCAGCCCAACCCCCAACAGGAAGAAACCCTGTCCAATGGTTGTACCCACTTGCTACGTGACTCACTTCCCCATTTGGTACTGGATCTAATCAATTTTACCTGAGCAGTGGTGCATGTAGTCTCATTGGCTAACCATAGCTTTGTCCCACCTCATGTCCAACTAAGCGAGTTCCCATGTTCTCCACCACCTTAGACTTGCCTTACCGCATGGTTTTTCTCTATAAAAGTCCCGAGAAGAAACAGCTTACCAGGGACCACCCACTTGGGGACCCCTCCTGTCCCTCTCTTAGATAGGAACTTTCTTTTTATCAATATATTCTGCTCATAACCATTGCATTCCTAAAATTCATTCTTTGATTTTAGAGAACATGAACTCATCCCAGGTACCGATTAGGTTGGGAGATCAGTTTTTTTCCTGTGTCATTTGGAGGTTCTCTGTATCAGTAGGACAGTCACAATAATTAATACATTGCATATTGTTGTCTTCATAGTAGTTATTCAGAGGGCAAGATGCAGATTTGAGGTCTTGTCTAAACAATATTAGTACAAACCTTTCTTTTCATTGAACTAAGAGAAAGTAGTTGTATATCTTTTTTTTTTTTTTTTTTTTCAGAATTAGGAATTGAATTCAGGCCCTTACGCTTGCCATGGAAGCACTTATTCCACTGAGCCATCTCCCTGGCCCTGTAGCTGTATATCTATCTTACCATATATATATTTATTTATTTATTTTATTTTTTCCACAGCAAAATGGTCCTTTATTTATACCCCCTTTTTTTGTTTTGTTTTGTCAGAGATGGGTGTTCCCTTGCTGTTAGAGAAACTATATTTGGAGAAGTCTTTAAAGGACCTTTTCATACTTGATGCCAGTCCAAAGATTGTAGATACTTGAATTCGGCAAAATAGACCAATATAGTCTAATAGTCCATAATAGTAGTGAGTGTGGCGTTGGTGGTATAGTGGTGAGCATAGCTGCCTTCCATAATAGTAGTGAGTTACCAGCACAACTGGCAATTGTCTGAAGTTGTTGACATGAGCCTTTTACAGCTCAGCATATTAATATAGCTTTACTTTTTGTACCTTGTGGTTACACTTTTCTGCTGGATGGTTAAGACCAAGTTAAAGCATGACCTATATAACTAATAGGTCATGCTTTAACTTGATTGCTCTCTGATACGGTCAGTCAGTTCCCCTCAGGATTTACCCTGGAACCATGAATAGCACCTTGTGGATCTTTTGCCAGTGTCAGTCATCTGGATGAGTCATGGCCATTACTTGACCAATGTGTTCTCTGCGAAAGCCTGAGAGAATGTTTTCTCTTCATGTGACTTTCCTTAGGCACACTATAGATCATTGATCACTTTCCTCTGTGGCCCAATAATCTTCTTGATTAGAAAATTTGGGATACCACTTTGTTACAGGACGTCACAGAAAAGGTTCTCTTATGTCCTGAGTCTTCACTACCTTAAAGGGCAGGGCAAAAATATTGGCTATCTTTTTAGCCCATCTACCTGTCTAATTTTTGGTCTGCAAACTTCAGTTGTTAAACATCCAGAAGAGATGCTTAATGATAACTATTATCCTATAACAAAAGCAGTTAAGCTTAACATCACTATCTGTCTGAATATCATATACCTTAAACATAAAATTGAAAGTGTAATTATGGGCACTTGTATTGCATACCACTTTTACTGAAAGCACAATTATCAGGTGGGCTATACCTATTCAGATCTGAAAATGGGGCAGACATTGTTTTACAAATGATCAAATGACAAATTTTTCATTTCAGGGAAAAACATTTACCCATAAACAAAATGAAAGAGCAAACAAAGGGGAGAAAAAATTGGGAAAATATTCATAAACCACATTTCTAATGAAGCTAATGTCTAAAACTGATAACTCCTGGAGATATAGCTCAGTGGCACAGCCTATCTGAGGTCCTGAGTTTGATTCCCAGTACTAAAAAAAGAAGAATTTATGCTATTGCACAGATAAACATATTTGACAAAGAATTATAAAAAAACCTAGATATTTTTCCAAAGAAGAGAGAAAAATAGCCAATACATGAAAATATCATCAATATCAGTAATCATGAGAGAAATGCAAATCAACACCACTATGCAATATTATCTCACATTCACTAGGATAGCTCATGAGAAACAAAGACATCCAGTACTAACACTGGTAGAGAAAATAGTATAATATAACCCATTGGTGGGAATGTAGGTTGGTATAGCCATTACAGAGTATGGTATGAGGTTCCAAAAGAGTCTAAAAATAGTGCAGTATTACTGTTCAACCAGAATTTTCTCTTCTGGATATACTGCATACAAAAAGAAATGAAAATCACTGCCTCATAGGAATATCTTCACTACCATGACCACTGCAACATCATTCTTGATAACCAAGGTATGGAAACAACTTACATATCCATTGATTGAATGGCTAAAAAACCTACTGTACTATTTAGTCTTTAAAAAGGAGAGCATTCTGCCCATTGCTGTAACAATGATGAGTCTGGAGGCATTGTGCTAAGTGAGACACACGGGACATAGAAACATTGTATGATCTCATCTATAAAACCTGAACAAATATATGTACAGCTTGAACTTACCATAGTGGTTGCCAGTGGCAAGATGGAAGCTAGGAAGAGGGGAGAAACATAGGTCCAAGGATACTGAGTAGGAAATAACTGTGTTGTACAACAAAAGGGTCTAGTGAAAAACAGCGTATTGTATGAGCCATTTTGCCCAATGAATAAATGATAGTTGCTCTTGCCTCAGCAAAGGGGGTGATGAATTAAGCAGTTTTCCATTGCTATAACAAATAGCTGAGATATGCAAGTTATAAAAAGGAAAGATTTGTTTGGGCTCCTAGCTTGAGAAGCTCCAGTCTGTGAAAAACTGGGTGGTAGTGGTGGGGGGCACCTGACAGAGCAAGTTGCCACCCTGTTGGCTAGAAAGGAAAGGAAGAGGAGGTGGAAGACTGAGGTCCCACAGTGGTTTGCAAGGGGATTCCATCAATGACCTGAAGACTTCCCACCAGGTCCTACCTCTTCGTGTTTCCTCAGGAAAAAATCTTTTGTATATGGAACTTTCAGGTTCTGTTTTACATCTGAATTGTAGCAGATAACTGAGATGATGGGCATATTGATTTATTCCTGTATGGTAAGCATTTTACTAAGTATATCCAAGCTGCGGCCTGCTTTGTAAAAAAAGTTATACTAAACACATATTAAAAAGGTACTTTTGTTATTTATATGCACTTACTAAATTATTTTATATAGGACACAAGGAAATTTCTCTTCACTCAAAAAGAAAAGGGGAAAGGAAATATGGGGTAGAGATTGGACATGTCTGATCTACTGTATCTTGTAACATCACATTATATACTTTAAATATATACAATAAAATTCATAAATAAAAGGGAAATGACAATATCTATTGTCCATGATAAAATTAGAATTATGAGCAACAGTGAGAATTTAGAAAACCTTATTGCTGCCACTGTGTTCTTGACAATTTCCTAGACCCTTGGCAGACTCCACCTTTGCTGTCACCTTGAGTTTTGGCTTCCGATCTCTACCAGGATGAGAAAACAGTTGTTGTTTGAGTGCTACTTACTTCCCTCCACGAAATATATTTCTTATCAAGTTCTAGCTTAATGTCAAAGAATAGTATTCATAATTATTGGAAAAAATGATTAAAATATTCTGCATTTGTAAGTAGCTAGATTTTCTTATTTATTAAAAAAAAAAAGCCCAATGTACTGCAAAAGATTGAATGGAAAAGCAGAACTGTGAATCTAATTGTCTTCTATTAAGGAACAGTTGCAAAAAATGTAAAACAATGTCTCTCTTCTCATTTTGAATATTAGTTATTTTTCACAAAATGTTAACATGCAATAGTTTATTATTGGTATTTTAAGCAAATTAATATGAGCTTCAAGGCTAGGGCTGTAGCTCAGCCATAGAATACTTGATTAGAATATGCAAGGCCCTGTATTTGCTTTCTGATTGTCTATTCATACAATGTAATATTTTTCTTTCCAATTATCAGTTTATTTTTAAGGAGAAAAGAAATAAAACAAAATTTCAAGACAATAGGATGGTAACAGAGGTTAATATATTGTGTGTTATCTTTAAATTAGTTCCTCGGAGTACAAAACATCAGTATTTAATTGTCCAAACATTCTTAGCATAAACTTTTCTTTTCAACAAATGAAGCAAAATTCATGTTATAACTGTCTCAGCTCATCCATCTCTCTCTCTCTCTCTCTCTCTCTCTCTCTCTCTATCATCTATCTATCTATTCTTTTTGCTTTGCCCTTCCTTCTTTCTCTATTCACTCATCCCTAGATCTGACTCACAGTGATTCTCCTGTTTTTAGCCTCTCAAGCACTGGGATTACAGTCATGTGCCTTTTTGAAGTTTCTTTCCATTTTATATTATCTGTTGTATATTTTTCCCCCCAGTACTGGGGATTGAACTCAGGACCTTGTACTTGCCAGGCAGGTGCTTATGCTGCTGAGCTATATCCCCTCTATTATACATTTTGGATATTATTTGCTTTTTCAGCTTTTCATGCTAGGGAGACAATACAGTGTTTAATGTGTGCATATGATTAATTTTACTTATGAGTATTGTCTTGAGTTGCATCCCTTTACCTATAAAAGTCTCTAGATTATTGTTCTTTATGCCTGAGTAGTACTTCATCATATAAAAATACTACATCTATTCACCAGTTGATGGCATTTGGGTTGTTTCCAAGATTTGGCTATTACAAACTTATTGCTGTAAACATTACTGTGTATATGTGATTGTGGTATGAGGCTTTTTATTTTTATTTTTTTTTTCCATTTATTTTTATTTTATTGAAATACAAATGTCAATCAGACAGTTTCAAAACACCATAACCATACAGAGTCGATGAAATAATACATTGCAAACTGTTTTCATAATGTTTTGGTATTGTACAAGGTGCATACATGATATTATATTGACATGTTTTTATACAGCTGAATTATATCAAAGATTGAATAATTATTTACCTAGTGGATGACCATAGCACTAAAAATATGGAACGCTTCACGAATTTGCATGTCATCCTTGCGCAGGGGCCATGCTAATCTTCTCTGTATCATTCCAATTTTAGTATATGTGCTGCCGAAGCGAGCACGAGGCATTTTATTTTTAAGCAGCAAAATTTAATGGAGAAAAGGAATAGGGAATGGGGAATAGGAATAGCTCCTGAGAAACAGAAGGGTTCTGAATGAATGAGTTGCCCTGTTTGATGCTTTTAATTGTTTTGGGAAGATACCTAGATCAGAAATGGATGAGCAATCTTCACACTGATTTCTACAGCAATTGCACCATTCTACACTACCACTAACAGTAGAGAAGGTAGTGTCTCCTGAACAGTGCCAATATTTGTTATTGATTTCTTGATAATAGCCATTCTTTCCAGGGTGATAAGGAATCTCATTGCTGTTTTAATTTGCATCTTTTGAATGGTCAGTGATGTTGAACATTTTTCATATATATATATATATATATATATATATATATATATATATATATATATATATAGTATTTAGTACAGAGTCTGCAGGTTCTATATAGATCTGACTCACAGTGATTCTCCTGTTTTTAGCCTCTCAAGCACTGGGATTACAGTCATGCACCTCCATGCCCAGTCTCAATTACCCTCTCAGTGTGCCCTGGGGGCAGGGCTGGCATGGCATACCAGGCATGGAACCTTGGCTGCTGAGCTCTGTCTAAGCAGGTGCTTTAGTCTGCTGAGCTATCTGGCTGGCCCTCATTTTTCATATGTTTATTTGATGTTTGTATTTCTTCATCAGAGAAGTACATATGCCCATTTCTAGACTGGGTCTATAATTTAAAAGGTCTGATGTTCCTGAGTTCTTTATATGCTCTCAACAATAATCTTTTGTCTGAGGAACAGCTGGAAAATATTTTTTTCTTACATTATGGGTGGTCTCTTTAGTCTAATGGTGGTTTTCATGCTATGCAAAAGCTTTTTAGCAAGGTGAGATCGCAATTGCTGATTTCTTGTGATAGTTCCTGTGTTTGGGGTCTTATTGATAAAGCCTTTGCTTACACCAATGTAAAAACTTTGAGTTTTACCTATTTCTTCTTTCAGCAGATTTAATGTTTGTGTTTTGATATTCAGGTCTTTGATCCATTTAAAATTTAGTTTAGTGCATGGTGAAAGATATGGGTCCAATTTTAATCTTTGGCATATGGAAAGTCATTTTTTCCAACACCATTTATTAAAGAGGGTATCTTTCTTCCAATAAATATATTTTGTACCTTTGTCAAAGATAAAGTGATTCAGCATCTCTGGAGTTTTTTCTGCATCTTCTAATGTTTTGTTGAGTTTTGGGTCATTTTTTGCCACTGTTTTTACAACAATAGCTTTATCATACAATTTCAAGTCAGGTATTGTGATGGCCCCTGTTTTGCCTTTGTTGCCCAGAATTGCTTTTGTTATTCTAGGTCCCTTTGAGTTCCAAATGAATTTTAGCACTGCTTTCTCTAACTCTGTGAGATATGTTATTGGAATTTTGATTGGAATTTTGTTAAATCTGTATAACAGTTCACAAGTATAGCCATTTTCACTATATTTGTTCTTCCTACTCAAGAGTAAGGGATAACTTTCCATTTTCTGATATGTACTTCAATCTCCTTTCTCAAAGTACTGTAATTTTTAAAAAATTTGTGCATTTGGTACAGGATCTCACTATGCAGCTCAGATTTGTAATACTACTATTTTCAACCTCCCCAGGTCTGGGATTATAGGTGTGAATCTCCATGCCCAGACTCGGTAGCTAGCTCAGTGCACCCTGGGGGTGGGACTAGAGAGGCATGCAGGACCAGGGATCCAACCTTGATTCTCTGTGCTTGCCAAAGCATGCACTTAGTCTGCTGAGCTAACTTGTTGGTCCTTAAGTACTGTAGTTTTTAATAGAGAGGTTTTTTTTCATTATTGTTTGCTTTTTAAATATGGATATCAATATGTTATCTGTATAAACACAGTGGTCCAAATATTCTCAATATTCTTAAGAGTTTAATAAGAGTTGAGACAAGGGGCCAGGGAGATGGCTCAGTGGAATAAGTGCTTCCCTGGCAAGTTCAAGGCCGTAAATTCAATCTCCAGTTCCACCAAAAAAAAAAAAAAAAGAGATAATTCAAAAGTTTAAGGCCCATTATATTAGGCCGATTGAAGATTAGCTCCTGGGGTAGATGTCAGGCCCAGATTTCTCTGAAATACAGGGATCCCTAACACCAAAAACAAAGTTGTTTTCTCTAAGGAAGGAAGCAGTCTTGAGCAGTTTTCTGTTGCCATCCTACTTCCCTGGTGTGTTACTTTTCCAAAAGTAACTAAAATTTGCTTTACTTTGTGCGTTTTCAGAGAATTTAAGCCAGGATAATCTCAATTGCAATGAAGGGAAAAGAAACAAAACAAATCTTTAAAAAGATCTATCAAATTAGTAAAAATTTTACAGCCTGATGAGCTCAATATTTAAGGTACAAAATATCAGATACAATTAAAGGTGATACAACTTTTATCATTTGGAAGAAAAGAAGACATAGCATTTGGTGGTATCTACCAAAATGTAAAATGTTCATTTTGAGCTGGGTATGGTGGCTCATGCCTGTAATCCCAGCACTTGGGAAGCTGGAGCAGGAATTCAAGATAAACCAGGGCTATATCACAAGACCCAATTGCAATCAATCAGTCAGTGAATCTACCATCCAGTCAGTCAATAAAATGTTCATTCCTTTTGATCCAATAATTAATGTAAAAACTTAACTTGAAGATATATTCCTAAAGTATGTTGAAATGTTTATTATAGTTTTGTTTATACTGGCAAAATCTAGAAATAATCTATATGCCCATCAATAGTTGATTTAATGTGGAATACCCATACAATAGAGAACTAGGCTATTAAAATATTTATATATGCATGTGTTATTATTGAATGATCTCAACAATATTTTATTGAACATATAAGAATGATTTTCACAAGGGGGGATAAGTTATGATCACTCCTTCAGTTACCTATTGCTTTGTAAAAAATATTCCAAATGCAGTGGCTTTAAGCTATGCTTTTTTCTTTTATTTATTCAAACTATGGCAATCATTAACTTTGCTTCACAAACCTGCAAACTGCCAGGGCTTGGCAGGAAGAACTTGCTTCTGCTATGTATGGAGTCACTTGGGTACCTAAAGGCTGGAGCGACCTGATGTTTGGGTGGAGTCATCTGAAGGTTTTTGCATTCACATGTCTGGCAGTTGAAGTTGAGTGTCACTTTCAATGTGGCCTCTGTATTGCTTGACTTTCTCCCAGCATGGTGGCTGGGCTCCAAGAGCAAGCATCTCAAGATGCAGGAAGCAGAAACTGCCAATTTCTTAAGTACTGGCCAAGAACCTGGCCAACATCACTTATACCATATTCTTTTTGGACTTGAGTCAAACAGTCAGTGAGCCCAGAATCATAGGAGGGCATTTAGAGTATACCTCCTGGTAGGATGAATGTCAGAAAATTCAGTTTATGTTTAAAAACATTCATGATCCCATTTTGTACTAATGTAAAAATCATACATATTAAATACAGATATGGAGAAGATTTTTTCTTTTGCAAGACAGGAAAACTAAAAAGTATTAATGGTGAGTAGGAGGGGAGGAAATGTGGATTGAATAGGAGTTGGCACAAAGAGACTTTAATTTCCTGCCTTTTATTTATTTTACATATGAGACAATTCTCTGAGGTCATTTGGAAAATTGTGACTATTCTCATTTTCAGATGACGCTCAAAATTTAAAGTTCAGCTTCCAGCCCTGTATGTTTTTCCAGTTACTGTGCAATTAAGGAAGAATTGGGAAGTGCATTTTGGGGAAGGGGCAGATTGATTGATTGACTGACTGATTTTTGGTACCAGGAATTAAACCCATGACCTTTTCTTGCCAGGCAGGCACTGTGTTGTTGAGCTACATTTCCAGCCCAAGACGCAGATTTTGGATGGGTATCCCTGTAGAAGTATAAAGTCCATGTTGAGTGTTTGAGGTTAAGTGCAAAGTCATGTTGTTATAACAATAACTTTGCCAGTGTGTAGACCATGTAGATTCTACCATTTGCTAGTGTGTAGAATTAAATCTAGATAAGGAATGCAATTTACTAGATAAAGGAATCCTAGTCAAAGTGGCTTCCTCCTCCTTCACCTTGGGTTACCAACATCATAAAAAGAAACCTTGACTTTATTGTTCTTTTGTTTGTGGTCCTTCACTGTTTTTCTTCCTGCTCCCCCATAGGAAAAGAACATCACCATTTATCTCGTGTCTCAAACTCTATTAAACGCTATAATAAATTAATTTCTCTGGACCTTGTCTTCCTCATCTATAGGATGGGCACACTGGACAAAACAGCACTAACATCATAAGGTTATTCACAGAACTGAGTATGGTGGCACACGCCTATAATCCCAGTACTTGGAAAGTTGGGACAGGAGGATCAATGTGAGTTGCTCGAGGCAAGCCTGGGGGTTACTTGATTCTTTAATACCTTTATTTCTTTTCTTTTGAGACAGGTCTTGCTGTGTAGTTTGAGCTGGTCTTGTGCTCACTTTTTTTTAACCCCCAGGCTGGTCTCAAACTCCTTGTGATCCTCCTGTCTCAACCTTCCAAGTACTGGCATGTGCTACCACACCCAGTTCTTTTTTTTTTTTTTTTTTTTTGTCTTTTTTGAGACAGGGTCTCACTATGCAGTTCAGGCTGGCTTTAAGCTCACTTTGTAGCTCAGGCTGGTCTCGAACTCACAACAATCCTCCTGCCTCAGCCTCCCGAGTGCTGGGATTACAGGCATGTGCCACCACGCCCGGCACCACACCCAGTTCTGTGAATAACTTTATGATGTTAGTGCTGTTTTTTCCAGTGTGCCCATCCTACAGATGAGGAGGACAAGGTCCAGAGAAATCAATTTCTTATAGCTAATAAGAGGAAAAGCAAGATCTTAACCAAGACAGCCTGATCTCAGGGCTTGTGCTGTCAACTCTTTGCCTCCATACTTCCTGCTCTGTTGAGAAGGGCTTCCATTTTAAACCTCAAGAACAGAAAGTTTGAAGATCTGGATGTTCTTGGATTTTCACCTCTGGCCACTGGATACATGCTGCCAGCCTACTGGAAATCCAAAAACTGCAGGAATTTCTACGTTATGTGAATATATTCTTGTGCTGTGTTATAAATGCATCTTAAAAAAACATATTTTAGAGCATCAGATTTAATAATTGCACTTTGAGCTTTCCATAGCAAAGGGTTTGTGCAAATATTCACTACATGGTCTGCAGTATTTATGTCTTTTTTATGTGAAATGTCAACTGCTTTCTGTCACTGATAGATGATTGGAAGTCTCACTACTAGAGCAGACTCACAGTGATCTGCCTGTTTACAGCCTCCCAAGAGCTGGGATTATAGGCACGTGCCACCACGCCCAGTCTCAATTGCTAGCTCAGCATGCCCTGCCCTGGGGGCGGGGTCAGCAGAGCTATTTGGCCAGCCCAGAAGTCAGTTCATTATAATTGTTGCTAAATCTAAATTTAAGAGTCTCAGTTTCCTAGAACTATAATTAAGTGGCCCATGTCAAAATATTGTTTTAAGGGGCTGAGGAGATGGTTCAGTGGAATAAGCACTTCCCTGGCAAGCACATGGGCCCGAGTTCAATCCTCGGTTCCACTAAAAACAAAACAAAACAAAAACAAAATACTGTTTTAAAAGTATGAAACTCTTGAGTTGTTTTCTTAGAGTTGTGGTCTAGTGGCAGCAGGGTCTTCCACCACCTCTGTTTTGGTGACACCTTCTTAGGTTCAGTAGGGTTTTTTAAAAATTTATAATCATCCCCTGGTCAATGACTTGTTAATACAGTCCTGAAAAATATTTTCTATGGGACTCTAGAAGAGTTTTTAGAAGTTGAACACTTTTATCAGATAACTTGAGGCTACTTTCAAGAAAAGATGTAGACAGGCGACATTGTCACTGATTAAATATTTTATATGGGAGACTTAACACATGGTCTACACACACTCAGTTACACATGTAGTGTGGAACACATTTTCATAGTATTTATGCTTTATTGAAATAATTGTTTTTGCCATGTAGCTTACAGACTCCTGAACATTAGTGTATTCTTTCTGTCCCTGTAACAAGAACAAATGTAAAGTGAAGAACTTTACATTTCTAAAGTATTAAAAGAAGTAAGGGTGTACCAATCTGCTACAGAGCAATACTTTGCTTACTGAAGTTCTTGTCTTTTTCTTTTATGTTTATGTGTAATAGTGTCTAGCAACCTGTTTTGAAATCATTCTGAAAATGTTAATTCATGTATTATCTTTAAAAATCTGACACCTTTTGTCATTATAAAATACTTGTAAAACATGGTCTTCTAGGTACACCTTGAACTTTTTAAAAATTTTTTTTTTTTTAGTGTATTTGGTTGTAACAGGGTCTCACTACACAACTCAGACTCATTGTTATCCTTCTGTTTTCAGTCTCTTCAGCGCTGGGATTACAGACATGCCCAGACTCTGTAGCTGACTCAGTTTACCCTGGGGGTGGAGATAGCATGGCTTGTGGTGCCTGGGATTGAACCCTGGTCTGGGAGCTTTCCTGAGCAGGTGCTTTAGTCCTTTGCACTATCTCATTAGCCCTGAACTTCTTTTCTGAACTGTTGGTTAACTGAAATTTCATTTGAAACACTAATTTTCGTTACCTGTTTTCTTTTTTCATTCAAATGCTTTTTTTATATAAATGTATCTCAGGATCATTTACTAAAATAAACACTTGTACATGGAAAAAGAAAGAAAGAAAAAAGAGGAAGGAAGGAAGGAAGAAAGAAAAAGAAAAAAAGAAAGAGAAAAAAAGAAAGAAAGAAAGAAAGAAAGAAAGAAAGAAAGAAAGAAAAAATACAAGGACCTGGAGGTGCGAAGGAACGTTGTGAAGCGTAGCTTTGAGGCCCATCATCAGACTTGAATGAAACCAACGAAGGGGGAAAGTGTTATTTTATGCCAGAGAAGTAGTCAGGGAACAGATCAAGTAGGACCTTATTGACCAAGGTAAGGGGTTTGGAATTCATTCCACATTAATGAAAATTCCTTAGAGGACTGAAAACAAGGGAGTGATCAGATTTGATGAATTTCTTTTTTAAAGGGTAGAATTAATATTTTATTGTCATTTATAATCAGATGGCAGTTGTGCATATAGTTCCCATACTTTTTTTTTTTGTAAATTAAAAAAAATTAAGTTTTAAACAGCTGTAGTTACGTTCTTCAAAAAACACAGTTAGACTAATTCTTTAATGGTGACTTTAAGCTTCTCCTTATTTGCTCCAGAAAACTCACTCACCTTCTCCCCCTTTTTAAAAAACTGGAAGGTTGGCCTGCACTTGACTTTGCAATCTGCAGCAACACCCTGACAGTTGTCCACATCTACTTCAAGGAACAGCACGTTGGAATATTTTTCAGACAGGGAATGAAAGAAAGGCTTAATCATTTTGCAAGGCCCACACCACGTGGCTGAGAAATCAACCACTACAAGTTTATCTCCTGCAGCAGCCAATGCTTCCTGAATGGAACTCTTTGCTTTCGATCTGCTGCACCATCCTGGCTGCCGGGGACCTGATGAGCTACTGAAGCAAATGATTCATGCAGATGGAAGGCTTGGCACGTGCTTTTAAAAGTTTCTTTGGTTTTTCAATGAAGGTGGCCATAGAAGAGTAGAGAAGATGGATCAGATGTGCCTGTAGCAGACCCTGGGAGCTTCAGCTCTGTGGGCTATGCACAACCATCTTTGTGTGTGGTTTCTCTACCATTCTGCTTCTTGTCTATCCAGGGAATACCTGTTGTCTTCTGAGATACTGTCGCAGTCTCCTGTTTGAGGCTTTTCTTGGTTCATTACCACCAATAAAATTGTTCACTCCTCCTTTATAATATTTAAAAATAATTTTGAATATTTTATTTTACTCCTGTGGTATAACACCAAAATATATTTGGTTTTTGTTCCTTGCAAAGAGCTCCTGAAACCCTGGAAATTTCCTGGTAAAAGCAGTGTCTCCTGTTACAGGCCCCTTCCTCCCACATGTTATGCTAATCAGGTGACTTAGAGTGGCTTCCACAGCCTGAGGTGAGGCTGGGTGACGGGAGAGATTGAAAGATTAGATTAAAGGAGAGTTTTGGAGCTTCCAGCATTGTCCTTGACCTCTGGAAAGGGAAGAGGTGGGCAATGGGATTTAGTTCCTTAAAAGCCACTGGCTAATCTCCAGAGCTTCTGGAAAACGATGCTGGCAGTGTGGCCGCCTGCTGAGAGCAGGGAGATTCCCATACCTCTCTTCTGTCTGGGCCTCTCCTGGGGTGTATCCTACTTAAGAAATCAGTAAACATAAGTAAAGTGCTTTTGTGAATTCTTGAGCCATCTGGCAAATTAATGAACTTTAGGGGCTGGAGTTGATGTGACCTCCTACTTTGTAGCTCCATGTGAGTAACCTGGGAACCCAATGCTTTCAAGTGGCATCGGAAGTAGAGGAAGTCTGTGGGGCTGAGCCTTAACCTGTGGAGGCTGATACTCTCTGTGGATAGAAGTATCAGAATTGAACTGAATTGTGGGATACCCAGCTAGTGTCACAGAATTGGCTTTGGTCTGGAAAATTCCCACATTTGGATATTAAGTGTGAGAAGGATTGTTAGGAGGAAAAACTCAGCTATCAAAAAAAAAAAAAAAAAAAAAAAGTATTTTTGTGTGTTTCTGCTTTCTCTTTAATAGTCATGAGCTGTGACAGGGAAAGAATTCAAGAAATACCATGCCATCCTCATCTTCACGCACTTTCCCAGAATTGCCTGGCATACTGTACATGATAAATATTTGTCAGAGCAAAGGGAACTAATATCTGGAGTACATTTGGGTTGATGGACTTGTGTTGATCACTGGAATTTCAGTCTTTATTCCTTTAGGACACAATAGTTTTGAAGTTCTAGAACTAATATTTTAAAAATGTTTATAAGCTTTAGTTATGATGCAGTCCCAGGTTTTAAGGTATACATTTACTTATACGGTGGCATGCATTTATCTTTCCTGATAAATACAGGGTTAAACAGATTTTAGTTTTCTTTTTTGCCTCACATTCCCCAGTAGCTTGTCTTTTCTTTTTTTTTTTTTTTTTTTTTTGCCTTTTTGAGACAGGGTCTCACTATGCAGTTCAGGCTGGCCTTGAACTCACTTTGTAGCTCAGGCTGGTCTCGAACTCACAACAATCCTCCTGCCTCAGCCTCCCAGTGCTGGGATTACAGGCCTGCGCCACCACGCCGGGCTAGCTTGTCTTTTCAAGGCTAAAAATTATTTTCTTTTTTCTCTTTACTTTTTCCTTTCTTCTCTCTCTCTCTATCTATCTATCTATCTATCTATCTATCTATCTATCTATCTATCTATATATATATATATATAAATCTGTCTCACTTTCTCTCCTTCCTTCTTTCCTTTTGATACAGGGTCTTGCTACAGAGTTCAGATTTATAGAGATACTTCTGTTTCAGCCTCCCCAGCACTGGTATTACAGGCATGCACCACTATGCCCTGTTTTGCTGGCCCACACTGCATGCCTTGGGGTCCCAGCTGGCACAGCATATGGTACAGGGGATCACGCTTGGGTCCTTGTGCTTGCCAGGCAGGTGCTTATGCCTCCTAGCTATCTCCCCAGTGCTACATGGCTAAGTTTCTTATTGGATCTAGGTTCTTCTTGAGGTTAAAGTCATCCCATTGGGGTATAAACCCTCCAGCAGCTGTCTGCCCTCACTGGGCCCTGAGTGGTGGACTGAACTACTGTCTGATTTGCTGTATTTTTTTGGTGGCACCAGGGATTAAACTCAGGACCTTGCACTTGCCAGAAAAGCACTTATTCAACTGAGAGTTATTCCACTTAGCTATCTCTCTAGCCCTGTCTTTTTTTTTTTTTTTTCTTTTTTTGGTTGCTGTATTCATGGATGGAGTTCAAGCCGTGAGTTTTTACTGAATTTGAGTGGTGTTGTAGGTCAATCAAGCTTGTTCCAAAATTGTCAAGTTCTAGCCGGGTGTGGTGGTGCATGCCTGTAATCCCAGCACTCGGGAGGCTGAGGCAGGAGGATTGTTGTGAGTTCGAGACCAGCCTGAGTTACAAAGTGAGCTTATGACCAGCCTGAACTGCATAGTGAGACCCTGTCTCAAAAAGGCAAAAAAAAAAAAAAAAAAAAAAATTGTCAAGTTCTTTTGAGTGAAAGACTAGCAGCCTCTAGTGAGTAGGAGGGAAAAAGTTCTCTGCACTCTGGCTAGCAGTAATCAGGCATGGACAGGTGTCTAAAAGTGCACCTTGATCTAACAACTGTCGTACTTTATTTATTTTTTTTTTTGCCTGTTGGTTTATTTGTTAATCTGCATTTATGATAATTAACTTAATGAGAACTTACAAAATAAATAAATGAATCTGATGGAATTTTTTTTTTTAAACAGTGATACCCCAAAACTAAAAATGAACAACAACAACAAAAAAAACAACTGCTGTGGGGCTGGTGAGATAGCTCAGCGGATTACAGTGCCTGCTTAGGCAAGTTTAGGCAAATGCAGGGACTACAATTTGATCCTCAGAACTACATGCCATGTCAGCCCCACCCCCAGGGAGGGCTGAGTCAGCCATAAAAAAGAAAAAAAAATAGTGATGTCAGGCATGACGGCTCATTCCTGTAATCCCAGCATGTGAGGCTGACACAGAAACATTGCCACAAGTCTGAGGCTGCCTTGGACTGCACAGTGATTTTCAAGGCCAGCCCAAACTACACAGTGAGAACCTGTCTCAAGAAAACAACAAGTGTGCAAACAAGCAAGGAAGCAAGCAAGTAAACAAACAGAAGAAAGGAGGCTTGGTGGGAAAAGAAAGAAAAAAGGGAGTTGAGATGTTATGTGCACATGTGTGTCAGTTTCCCACATGAGTATAATGTTGTACTGCAAACATGTACTAATACGAATAAAAAATTAATAAAAGTAAGATGAAACAAATCTCTGACAAAATTCTGCCAGATTGCATAAGAGTAAAATGAGTCAAATGCCTTCTGTGCTTTCATGAAAGTGTTACTTCAGTGTGATTGCCAGTAACTTTGAACTCAAGTAGTTTAGGCTCTTAGACTGGCTACTCTTGCTATCTTACCTGTTGCATCCACCTAGGATTAAGATGTCCAGGGACTGAATGCCATTTATAAAGGATGAGAATAGAGGATTTCTGGGTTGCTCTAAAGATATTTGGCCCTGTGCTTGCTTGATCTTCATGCTTCCTTCATAGAGGCATGGAAGGACCTATATCCTAATTGTGACACCATACACCTAAGGCTTTCTTTCTTTCTTTCTTTCTTTTTTTTTTTAGGCTTGCTTTCTTAACCATTTGAAAATATACAGCTCCATGGTGTTAATTTATATTCACATTGTTGTGCAACCATCTCTGTCATCTATCTCCCAAACTTTTATCATCTGAAATTAAAGCTTTATGTTTATTTGACATATGCCTCCTACCCTCAAAGCTGCCTGTATGCCTTTGTCATTCTAGGCACCTCATGTAAGGAGAATCTTACAGCATTTGTCCTTTGGTGTCTGGCTTATTTAGCATCAATATCTTCAAGAAATCTGGATAATTTTTATAGTAGTCATGTTTCTTGAATATCACTTCTTTGCCCCAAATCCTCTCTAGCATCCTTAATGCTATCTTGAACAATTTGTGGAATAGATTTCAATGACAGCATTTGAGGGGCATCATGGCTGCCTCTGGATTATGAATTCTTGCTTGGAGTTCTTTGTATGATAACCCTTTGCCATTTACACCTTACATGATTCATACTGAAGTCTTTCACAGATGCATCACCTCACTGACACTGGCATTGCTGAAATCCAAAAGCTCCTGGGAGAGGTGTGGAAGTAATAGCAGGATTGACTTTTGGGAGGCAAAGGTTTTCAGGGACAAGAGTCAAGGATTTATGATCTTTTCAAGAACTCTATGCATGTGTTGCTGGCGAGAGTGCAAAAATTTTTATCATATATTCAGCAGGTTTGTGATCTATCTAAAAAAGTTATAGATATTGCAAAGAGAAATTCTATTTTCTATATTCTGAGTAGAAATAGATTTTGACAAGAATAAAATTTAAAATAGAAAGAATAGCAATGAAAAGAAAAGAAATATAGCAGAATAAAAATGGTCTCTTTCCTATATTTCTTATTTTGTTTTGGAGGAAACCAATAGAAGAAGCCCAGACATCCAGGTAAGGTGTGAATTCCTGCAAGCTCAGGCTGATGGCTACTGATTTCTTGTGCCACCCAGAACTTAGGCTGTGGGTGGTGGTGTTTTTCAAGTGAGGTTGAAATGATGAGAGTGGATGTAACTCCTTGCTCCTCACCTTTTGGTCTTCTGATACCTCATCTAAACACAGAGCTTTGATGTTTAGCATGCATTTCATGAGGTTGTAAGAATAGTTCTATTGTTGGAGAGAGAGAGAGAGAGAGAGAGAGAGAGAGAGTCAGCCTTCATAATGTTATGACCTTCAATACTGATGGCCATGCTTTGGAACTTCTTCTCTGAGAGTCAGGGATTTTGTACCAGGTTAAAGCTTTTCCTTCTCAGGGGGCAGCTGTGTCAAACACCTCCAGGGGGCACTGTTTGCTTTTGTCCTCTGTGAGTGTCACCTTCTCAAGTGGGGCTGTGTAGCAGCTTTGTTGATAACCGAAGGCTATGAGGTCTTCTCTGACACCACTGTCCTCCTGGCCAATTTATTTTTTCATAAATGTGTTTACTGTGAGCTATAGGACAGATCAAGCGTACACATCTTGCCTGTGTTTTACCTTAGCCAGGTGATTCTTGATATTTTGTAAAGATTTTTATATTACCTGACTAATGAGGAAACTCAGAGGCATAAATAATATCAGTAAGCTTTCAAGCTAAACATACTTTGATTTTCTATGGCAATCTTTCTGTCTTAGCCTTTTAAATGATATGCCAGTGCAGCAGCCTGGCAAGAGATGTTCCCCCTTCTTATTTTGGATGTGCTTCTTCATCCTACCTGCTTTATTTTATCCTCAAAATCCCAGCTCAATCCAATCTCCTTAAAGAAGTCTTCCCCGATTACTTCTGCTTGGAACCACTGTCCTTTCTTCTGAATTTTGGTATGGAGCATTTGTATCTCATATTAGAATTTACTTTGAATGCACTGTTAGTCTGCTTTCCGTATGTGTGACGATATTTTGAATTACGTGGTGCAGTTCTCATCACTGTAGTTTTTATTTCTCTGTAGTGCTTTCCATTGAGGCTGAAACATAACTAAACTGAGGGGTGAAGTTAGTTAAAGAGTCCCCAGCTGTTCTGACACCAACTGTAAGTTCAGGGGCTTCTGAAGACTTGTTAGAAAGACTCACAGAGTTCACCCAGGAAAAGACATGAATAAAAATAAGCCCAGGGCCAGGTGGTGCATGCTTATAATCCTAATATTCTGAGAAACTGAGGTAGAAGCAAGTTTGAACCTGGGTTGGTCAACTGAGAGGCCTGGCAAGCCCCTTTCTTACTTGCTTTGAGATTCTTTGATACCAGCTCACAGAATAACCCACACAGCAAACTGAAGATAGAACACATTAAGTTTTCTAGGCTGGGAGTGGATAACAACCACACATTGCAATGACACATAGACAAACAGAAGTCAGATCAGGATGTCTAAGAGGGGGTGGGTTCTTTGAGGAGCTCTTGTCTTGGTTGAGAGCCCAGCGGGTTCTTCCTGTGTTCACAGGGCAGAAAGACAGCCACATCTCTGCTTCTCTTTATAATGGAGAAATTTCTCAGAAAAATTCCATTCATAAGGCCTCCATCCTCATTAATTGCCTCCCCATAGTTTAACTTTGCAATGGTACAACATAGGGATTAGGCTTGCAACACATGAACTTGTATGTTTTTTTTTTTGGAAATGAGGCTTGAACTCAGGACCTTGTGCTTGCTGGATAGGCACTTATGTCACTGAGCTATCTCCCTGGGCCTAACACTTGAACTTTTGGGCAAGGAAAACTTCAGCCCATTGTTGACACTCTACCTTCCAATGAATGAGACTCAGCATTCCCCGAAAGTGCTTGGTTCCATCTCGGTGCCTTTCCTTAGACTGCTGCTTCTTCCTAGACTGCATGTCTCTGATTTCTAGCAGGTTTAAATTCTTCTTCCTTCATTATATCCTCACCAATTGTCCAGCATGGAGCTGGCCTCTGTGGCACACTGTCTTTTCTTATGTTACAGGGCTTATAAAACATTGCTATATTTCTTATCTGTCATCTGAATACATTGGTTCCTGTACTTGATTATGGTTTTCTTCAAGGTAAGAGTCATGTATTTTCTTGAATGTTTTGCTTGCTTGCCTCTTTCCACCGTCTCTATCTTCTACTCCTCCCCATCCTTCCTCCTCCTCCTTTTCCTCTTCTTCCATACACATATTTCATGTGTAATAGAGATTTGAAAAGAATAGTGAGCTCTAGGGAGCTCTGCTCTGATTTCCTTTTTTTCTTCATGAAATCCCCATAACTAACTCTGAAGTGATTCATGGGGAGAGATCAGTGAAGGAGTTGCATTTGAGTCGGGTGTTGGGAGCATCATAAAGGGTGGCACTGAGAGGGACTCTATAGAGAGAGGACAGGTGCAGAGCCATGCTGTGCTGAAGAAGCAGCTCAAGTGAGAGCACGGAGTGGCCTGCTGCAGACAGTGCAGAACTCCAGGCCCCTGTGAGCGCTGAGGAAGAAGTAGGCCAGGCTGACATTCAGTTCATGTCTTTCATCTGGACACAAAGAAGCATTTTTAATCTTTCTTTTACCATTTTGCATTACGAAGCCTTATTGCTACAAAAGAAGTTTCAGGTTCATGGAGGGCAGATGCACTTCCTAGGAGATTCTCAGCCAATTTCCCAGCCCGAGTACAGGAGGGAGGTGCAGGGGCTGCCTGCTGGGCGGTATCCTCAGGTTGACACTGAAGGGTGGCCATCCAAATGCTGCTCTGCTTGAAGGGTTCTTTCAAGCTCAATACAACTGAAACTTAGGCATGAAGAAATCTCTCTGCCTATCCATATTCCCATTTACTTAGAGACAGGATATAAATTTATGAAAGGGCCTCTCTTCCCCCTCCTACTGGGAAGAACCAAAATTAATCACTAGATGTGACTCCACACCCGTGTTAGCCCAAAGATGGCACCAGAAGACCCTGAGGTCAAATATTATTAACTAGCCCCTGTCTTCCATCGAATTTCTCATAGATTTGCTTTCCTAGTCTCTGAACCATAAACTTAAAGTCCTTTTCTTTTGTCTTTTTACTTCTCTGAAAATATATTTTTCTCTGTTACAGTGTTATACAGAACCATGTTCTAACTGCCCTTTGATTTACTCATCTCTGGACACTGTCGTGTATGTATGATGCATGTGTTAATAAGCTTCTCGGGGGCTGGGGAGATGCCTGGCAAGAAGAATGGCATGAGTTCAATCCCTGGTCCTGCCAAAAAAAAAAAGCTTTGGGTTGTTTTCCTCTTGCTAATCTGTAAGTCTGTTAATTGTTAGTCTTACTCAAAGGGTTCTACCTGGAGAACTTCAGATAGGTAAAGGAGAGAAAAAATTGCCCCACTTCTACCACATAAATTCCATTAAGTAGCTTTAGAGAATAATTCTCTCTCCAATTGCCATGAGCCTGCAGGAGACTCAGAAGATGGTCTAAGGTATTTGATATTCAGATAATGATGTTAAGCTCAACTGTCTCTGTTACAGGGTAATAATATCATATTGTTTGAGTTAAACGAGTTAACCAATATTTGTAATAGAGGGGAAGGTCTTTATCATTATTGTCATCTGAAAACTGTAACTTAAAATTGTAATGACATGCCACTATACTAGAGTTTCAAAGCAGCAGGCTGATAATTCTAAATGTTGGCAAGAATGCAGAGCAGCCAAGCACTCTGAACACAGTGTTGGTGGGCTTATCGGTCACTGCAGGAACAGGTTTGATGCAAGATGCATAAATATATAAGAATCTACAAGGTTGGCTTACAGTGGCTGCCCAGAGTCAGGTGTGGAAGAGCACCCAAGAACTGTCTGTGAGCCTGAGATCTGAAGGACCCAGTTGAGGGCTGGAGCTCCTTGTAGTGTCCGTGTGAGTCCATGCCAGGAGGCAGAAGGGCCTGTGCTGGGACTGAAGGGCCTGTGCTAGAAGCCAAGAGATGATGTCCAAGATGGTGGTGGAGACTGCAGCTCCTATGAAGAAACTGAAGCGAGCCTTCCTTCCTTTCCCTTTTATTCCACTCAGGTGATGGTTGGTGTCACTCACACCCAGGACAGATTTTCTGTCTTCACTGAATCCTTCAGCCACACCCTGAACTATGCTGATCTAATTTCTCACTCAAGTTGACACAACCAGTTAACTTTTATAGTAGGGTTGCATAATAGCAGTGATGCTTTCAAAAAACTATAGTTACATTATATATCTATCTATCTATATATATCTCTATATATATAGATCTCTCTCTCTCTCTCTCTATATATATATATATCTATATATATATCTATATCTGCCTACATTAGTCATGTATGTATGACTAATGACCCAGCAGTTTTATTCTTCAACATTTACCTGACAGACAAAATAATTATGCCCTTAAAATTATGTCCTATGTCCAAAAAAATAGTTTTCCATAAATTATTATTTTTCCCATAATTTTATCAAAGAACAAATAGCAATGAGACAGTTTCAAGTAAAATTAGTAGGACAGATTCAATAATTAATACATTGCATACTGTTTTCATAGTGGTTATTTGTTGTACAGGGTACAGATATACTATTCTATTTATAAACATATTTGAGCAGGTCCCTCTATTCATTGAATTAAGAGAATGTAGCTGTATACCTCTTTCTTTTAAAGGTGAAGTATAGTACAGTTTCAATAAGTAATACTTTTCACATTGTTCTCTTCTTAGTGGCTATCCATAGTACAAGAAGCAGACAGGATGTCCTGTCCAAACACTATTAGTGCAAATCTTTCTTCTCATAGAATTATGTGAAAGTAGCTGCATATTTATCCTAACTGTTCTGTATATATAAATACAGAACGGTCCTTCCTTTGTATTCCCCTTTTTTCCTTGTTTAGTCCAGTCAGAGATGGGAATTCTATTGGAATTCAATTATTATAGGTGCCTGAATTCAGCAAAAGCACTCCAACACAGTCCAACAGCCCACAGTAGTGGTAGGTTATCCACAGAAGTTGTTGACTAGAGCCTTTTACAGCTCAGCATATTAATATGGCTTTACTTTATACACTTTGTTTTTATATTTTTCTGCTGGATGGTTAAGACCAAGATAAAGCAAGACCTGTATAATAAGAAATCTAACTTTTGTATTTGATCAGGTCAGTCAAGTCCCCTGAGGGTTTATCCTGTTACCCTGTACTGTACTTTGTAGATCCTTTGTCAGTGTCAGCTATGTAGATGAGTCACAGCCATTGCTTGATCAATTTGCTTTCTGTGAAAGCCTGTGAGAAAGTTTTCTCTCCATGTGACTCTCCTTAGGCACACTGTACATCATTGATCACATTTCTCTGTGGTCCCATAATCTCCTTGATTAGAAAAATTTGGGGCACAACTGAGTTCCATGATATTACAGTACAGGTCACTAGACACACACACACACACACACACAGTCCTACACAGACACACCTTCGCTCACACACATCCACATGTAGGCACTCACACACACATGAACACACCATCCTCTTTTAGATGCACCACTTTCCTCCACTTCTAATGCACATTTGTGTGTAGGCAGTGTGATATAGTTAAAGGAGCCTTAGAATTAAGCCAAACTAGCAGTATAATTTAGGGCATGTTAACCTCTCACAGCCTCAGTTTCTTAATCTGTGAACAAAGAAACATAAACAATAGCAAAACATAAACACATAAGAAACCCAAAATAAACCAGAAAAACCCAACATACCTTCATAGAATTTGCTAGTTAGATTTTCTGTTTTGTTTTGAGACAGGGTCTCACTGGGCATTTTAGGTTAGCCCTGAGCTCACTCACTACATGCCCAGGCTGGTCTTGAACTCACAATGATCCTGCCGCCTCAGCTTTCTGAGTGTTGGGATTGCAGGGGTATACCAGCATGCATGGCCTATAGTTTGATCTTGAATGTCCCCCAAATATACAAATGATAAAAGCATGGTTTATAGCATGTGATGCTTTTCAGAGATAATAGAACAATAACAACTTCTCCTCTTCCTCTTCCTCCTCTTTCTTCCTTCTCCTCCTTCTCCTTTTCTTCCTGTCCCTACTCCTCTTGCTTCTCCTCCTCTCCTCCTCCTCCTCCTCCTTTTTTATGTAGGAGAGGTTTATTTAGCTCAGAGTTTAGAGTTTCAGTCCTAAAGGTAGGGTGGCATGACAGCAGGGCCTGACAAAATAGGAACAGTTCATGGTAAAGCAAGCAAGGGATGATAACAACTTTCTCCTTCTTTTCTCCTTTCCTTCCTTCTCCTCCTGCTTCTCCTTCTCCTCTGTTACCTCCTCCTCTTCCTATTTCTTGTCTCCTCCTCCTATGGAGGGCTTTTGTGCTGTGTTAGGTCCCCAGCCTTTTAAAAAAATTTATTTTTTTTGAGACAGGGTCTTGCTAAGTTCCTTAGTGACCAGGCTGGGCTTGAACCCTCAATCTTCCTATCTCAGCTTCCTGCAGTGCTGGGACTACAGGCCTGTGCCACTATGTACAGCTTTGACGAAACCTCTTATGATGGTAAGGGCAGAGTCTTGTTAAGGTTTATATCTAAAATGTCCCCTAAAAGTCTTATGTGCTCAGAGGTTGAGCTTTTAGAAGCTGATTCCATCATGATGGCTCTGAATTCCCCAGTGGATTAGTCCATTGATGAAATGGTAACTTGTGATATTATTATTCACAAGTAATAAAAACTTAGGAGGGGGGCCTAATTGAAATGAGTGAGTCAAAGATGCAGAACCTTGGATACTATATCTTATCCCTAGCCTCTTTCTCTCCAGTGCCCCCTCAATCCCGGCTTTCAGCTGCCATGAGATAACAGTTTTGTTAAGCCATGCCCTTCACTGCTCCCATCATAGCAATGGAGCTATTGCTTGAACCCTTTGAAACTGTGAGCCAGATTAAATTTCCTCTTTTACTGTGGTGATTGTCTCAAGTGTTTTGTCAGAGTGATGGAGAACTCACTAATGGTGTTTTATGAGAACTAAGAATGAGGTGACATAAATAATGCATTCCTGAATGTGTATGTATTGGAAAAATTGTCCCTTTGTATCCTGTCTTCTTACAAAATGATTTGTCTAGCTAGAGTATTAATATATATATATATATATATATATATATATATATATATATATATATATATGGTTTTTTTTTTTTTTTTTCAGAATCAGGAATTGAACTCAGGACCTTGTGCTCACCACACAAGTATTTATTTTACTGAGCTATCTCTCCCTGGCCCCTAGAGTAGTATTTTAAATTTTCTTAAGATTTACTATTAGTCTGAGTACAGCAGCACATCAGAGTATCAGGAGTTGAAGGCTAACAAGAGAAGTTGATGATTCCTTGTCTCAAAAGAAAAAAAACTAAAAATGAAAAACAAAGCTAAAAGTGCTGAGCTCAGTGTTGGAGCACTGGCCTAGCATGTGTGAGGACCAGGGTGCAATCTTAGCACTGTGTGAGGGGGTGGCTCACCACATACACTGAGTGCAGACTTCATTGCCCTGATTTCTGTTGCTTACGTGGAAGATGTCTTGAGCATGGACCCCCAGATGAGTGGGATCCATGGGGGCTATGCAGGATACGTTGCTTTCTTTCTCTTTGTAATCTTTAACAGCAGTGGCATAGACACTTGGAGGGTGATAGGCCTGGTGCAATTAATCTTTAAAAATCTCAATGTTTGAATGCTGATGATTCTTTTTAGGTCTCTGAGTATGTGGTCTTGGGCTGAAAAAGGTGATATTACTTCTCCACTCTCTCCCATGAGGTTTTGGGTCCACTGGACTTCCTCAAATTTCACTTGTATTATCAAGGATGCTTTCAGGTTCTGTGAGTAACAGAACACAGGACTAGAAGTGACACAAGCCTAAGAACATTCATTATCTCACTTAGAGGTGGCAGCCGCAGTTGCAATGGCTTCACCTGCATGTCCTCAAGACTCATCTGCATCCCTATTTTCCTGTTTTGCTTTCTCATGCATTTTGATGACATCTCCCCTTAAAATTATGGGTCTAAAGTGCCACGTGTTGAATTTCTTCATAAAGAAAAGAAGTCCTTGTCTTGGAGGAGAATTTTTCCCCAAAGCCCCTTAATGAGCACCCGTTATCTTGCCCAGGCAGAATCAGGTTATGTTTTCATTCTCCGGCAGCAAAGACAGAAAGTGCATGAATGACATTTTAATCTTTCTACTAGGCAATGGGACTCAGCAAAGAAGGATCAAGGGAGTGCATGTTGAATAGGGAACATGAACATCTGCTGTATTTCTTGGGTATCTGGATCTCCACACATCCAGTCAGGGCCACTGACAGCAATGTCCTGGGAGTCCAACAAGTTCTGCTGTCCTGGCTCATGTCAGCAGCTTTTGTGGAATGGAGAGGTTCTTGGTTCTAGTTCATCATGCACCTTCTTTTACCATCAGCTTTCCCCATTAGCAGAGCCTAAATCATAGGCTGTGGGCTGTTGGCCGTCTGGTCTATCTGGTGGCCTTGATACTTGTTCTGCTTGTCTCAGTGTTTCTGTCTTCCTGCTGTACCTGTGTCCAAGCTGCTCCCTGGATAGAGTGAGGAGTCTATTTTCAGGCAGGCACATCCCTGCCTCCATGAAAGGTTTCCTGACCAAACTTAGTAGGGTCTGATAACACGTTGTCTGATTTCTCTTTTCCCCCCCTCTATTTATGAGTCTGGGACACCATAATTTATAAAAGTTCTAAGTCCTAGGAGCACAGCCGTGGGAGTGCAGCACAGCGATGCTCCTCCCAGTGGATTGGTTTCCAGGAGAGCTTGTGTGCACTTACCCATGCTGGGTTTCTGACTCATCAGTTATAATTACATCTGACAGTTTAAAGCAGAAACCACTCTTTGGTTGTCATGAACCAAAGAGTGGTTTTATTTTTCTTGTGGAAAAGCAAGTCTGGGAGAAGATAGTCTATACCTGCTACAATGTATTGGTGGTGGGGTCCGAGACCCAAACTTCATGTGCTTGCTGCCTTGCTCTCTGGTGCATGGCCTTTGTTTGTCTGCATGGGAGATGTTACCTTCAGGAATCACATCTTATAGGATGACCCATAAGCAGGCTGGCTCCTTCCCTCCTTCTTTCCTTCCTTCCCTCCTTCCCTCTCCCTTTACTTTTTTTTTTTTTTTTTGAAACAGGGTCACACTATGTAGTGGAGCCTGGCCTGGGACTCATTATGTACCTCAAGCTGGCTCCAGAGTCAGGATGATCCTTGGGTCTCAACCTCCCAAGTTCTATGATTTTCCTTCTTGCTCCCTACATGTACTACTTAAATCCTTAATTTGTGTTAGACAACATGCAAGGACTTTTCCTAAAAATGCCAGGAAGACACTTCCTCCTTTGCTGGGCAAGCATAAAGTTTGGCCACTAGGCGTTGGAGTAGAATTATGACTTCAGTGAACCCTGCCTGTTTGGAAGCAGAAGGTATGCTTGTGACTTGCAAAGAGTTGGGAACTTCTGTAAATATGTTTGAAAAGCCAACTATCCTTGTGGAAGGTTGCTTAGAGAAAAAAAGATAGGCCCATGCCTATTGAAGGACTGGAACTTCTCTTCCACACATGTGGGAAACTTGCTTCCTGTTTCAGATGGTTGGATGAGTTAGCTAACCCAACAGAGCTTGCACGGGATTTGCCCGGCTTCTGCTTCTAGCATTTAGGTATCTTGTTGGTGATACTTGCAAGGCTATTCCAGAAGAGGAGACCAGGCCTATGGAACCCCAGGACAGTGTGGTTCTATATCCATTGTTGGTGTGTCAATTGTGTGTGTGTGCGTGCGTGTGTGTGTGTGTGTGTGTGTTACTGGGGATGAAACCCAGGGAGCACTGATCTACATTCTCAGATCTTAATTTTTGACACAAAGTCTCACTAGATTTCTTAGTTTGGCCTCAAATTTGTGATCCAGCTGGCTGAGGTTCCTCAGTAACTGAAATTAATAGTATACCACCATGCACAGTATATCAACTATTTTTTGAAAAGTTCTTAGCCTGTGGATGAGAAGGTTCATGACATATATCATGAAAAATTAACTTGAAGACAATGCTATGCATCACAACAAATACTGTGAAATTCATCTTATTTTGTTTAGTGAAATTCTGTATTATTTGTAATTTTTTTTTTGTAGAATTAGGGATTGAACTCAGGCCCTTGTGCTTGCCAGGGAAGCGCTTATTTCACTGAGCCATCTCCCTGGCCCCTTTGTCATTTATAATTTTTCTGTTGTACTACCATTTTGTGCTCTCTTTTAAAAAATAAAGAAATTAAAAAAAATAGAAGATGCATGATATCCAGCTTTACATGGAAAGGAGAAGGTACAGACTGGGGAAGCTCTGAATTAACTGAAAAAACATTTTCTATTTTTTTTGGAGGGGGAAAACGAGGGATTGAATTCAGGCCCTTGTGCTTGCCAGGCAAGTGCTTATTCTGCTGAGCTATCTCCCTGGCCCTAACATTTTCTATTATTAATATTCTCTTACATTGGTCTAGCAAGTTAAATCTTTCAAAATGATAATGTGTACTCAATCTCATTTGATCATTATAAGAACTTTAGTGTAAAATCTACTTTATTTTATATATTTAAATATTGATGGGGCCAAGGAGATAGCTCAGTAGAATAAGCTCTTACCTGGCAAGCACAAGGGCTTGAGTTCAATCCCAGGTTCAGGAAAAAAAAAAATATATATATACATATATATATATATGTATATATATATATTGATGACTCATACTATCACATAATGAGGACAATAAAATATCCATGAAATATTAATGTTTTAGGGACATTAACCCTCAAATGTTTTCCTTTTACTTATCTCATGAAGCTGCTTATTTTGTCTTTGCTTTTTCATCTTGTTTTGCTACTAAGCACCCAATCTAGGACCTTCTACTTTGACCCCCAATATGGTAGCAAGTAGGTCTGAGGTTGGGGTAGAAAAGGTATCATTCTAAATGTGCACTCTGGAGCACCAGAGCTAATGGCACAAGAAACTTCTGTCTTCCTTCCTCCTTCCTCCTGCCCACTGGGCTTGGAAAGTTTGGGGGAGAAGTCTTATCTTTGAAGCTGTCTTGTGACCTCTGAGTTGGGAGATGTTCTCTGAGAATGAAAAGTCCTGACTTATTCATGTTTTCATTTAGGGTTAGTTGAAATTTGTTCTTATTTTTTAAATAGAAAGTGAAAGACAAAGTAAAAATGCACTTTAATGATATAATTTTTGTCATGAAAATGACACTCAAATTGTAAAATATGCCTGAATTATTTTAACACATTTCTTACCATCTTTCCTCTCTTGAAAACCAACACTGTGTTTCTTAGCCTTTATAAAATTTCCTGAGAGCTTTGCAAGTGCCACTCACTGGACCCAGCCTATTGGTTTGGTTTCAGTGAGTGTGGAATGGAAGGCCAAAAGCTTGACTTCTAAAAAGATGCTGTAAACTGTGCATGGTAGTACATGCCTGGCATCGCAGCACTTGGGAGGCTGAGGCAGGAGGACTATTGCAAGTTTGGGACCAGCCTGGGCTGCAAAGTGAGCTCAAGGTCAAGGTCAGCTTGAACTGTGCAGTGAGACCCTATCTGAAAAAGCCAAAAAAAAAAAAAAAAAAAAAAAAAAAAAAAAAAAAAAAAAAAAAAAAAAAAAAAAAAAAAAAAAAAAAAAAAAAAAAAGCCAGAGGCCTAGGACCACTGGCCTAAATCCTGGTTCTTAAACTCCACTGGTACTTGGAAGGACATGAAGTGATTCAGCAATGACTAAGACTGCTAGGCCTGTAGCCTCAGACGTCAGATGTAATTACTACATGTCATGGATTAAACCCTCTCTAGAGGATTGAGAGTAATATTTACATTATTATTATTATTATTTTTTGTGTATATTTTGACACAGGTTCTCTCTATGCAGTTCTGGCTGAACTTGAGCTTACTTTGTAACCCAGACTGGTCTCATACTCACAACAATCCTTCTACCTCAGCCTCCTAGGAATATTTACTCTTTAGTTAAGTGTATTTTAGCTAATTGAGGCTGGATACTTCGACTTTTTGACTTTATAAACTCTCAGTATTATTTAAATTTTTAACAAGGAGTCTCATATTGCAAGGAAATATGACTTTATTTTTCCCATAAATTGTGCCTACTTTCACATGTCCCATCACTTTAAATTTTAAAGGTCATTTCTAGTTTTCTTCTTCATCATTCTTCTTATTAAAAAAATTAGGGACAGGGAGATGGCTCAGTGGAATAAGCGCTTCCTTGGCAAGGTGGAAGAGTGGTGTCACTGTTGAAGTCTTAAGACACAACCTGATCCTCAGGGTAGCCCAGGATGCCTTTGAGGGGACCATCTGATGCCTGCTTCACCACATTCTTGATGTCATCATATTTAGCTGCTTTCTCCAGGTGGCAGGTCAGATCCACTACTGACACTTTGGGAGTGGGTACACAGAAGGCCATGCCTGTGAACTTCCCATTCAGCTCTGGAATGACTTGGCCCATGGCCTTGGCAGTGCCAGTGGATGCAGGGATTATGTTCTGGGCAGCCCCGTGGCTATCACACCACAGCTTCCCAGAGGGGCTGTCCACAATTTTCTGGGTGGCAGTGATGGCATGGACTGTGGTCATGAGTCCCTCTATGATGCCAAAGTTGTCATGGATGATTTTGGACAGTGGGGTTAAGCAGTTGGTGGTACAGGAAGTGTTGCTGACAATCTTGAGGGAGTTGTCATACTTCTCATGATTCACACCCATCACAAACATGGGTGCATTGGCAGAAGGGGTGGGGATGATGACCCTTTTTGCACTACTGTTCAGGTGATCCCCAGCCTTCTCTATGTGATGAAGACACTAGTGGACTCCACCATGTACTTGGCGCCAGCATCACCTCACTTGATGTTGGCAGGATTTCGCTCTTAGAAGATGGTGACAGCTTTTCCATTGATAATGAGTTTCCCATTCTCAGCTTTGACAATGCCATGAAACTTTCCATGGATGGAATTGTACTGGAATACAGGATGGAATCTTAGTAACATGTAAACAATGTAATTGAGGTCAATGAAGGGATCACTGATGGCTACAACATCCACCTCGACAGAATGAAAAGCCCTGGTGACCAGGTATCCAATACAACCAATGCTGTTCACTCTGACCTTCACTATCTTGTCTGGATTGCTGTTGGCTTCACAGAAAGAAGGCTGTTGGCTGGCTCACAGGAGCAGAGAGCCTTCAGTATTTTATTAAGGAGTTTCACATTTATGTTTATTAGGGAGAGAGGCCTGTAATTCTCTTCTTTGGTTGGATCCTTCTCTGGCTTTGGTATTAGGGTAATACTTGCTTGTAGGGATGAGTTTGAGAGTGTTGTTTCCCTTTTTATTTCATGGAAGAATGCGTGAATCAATGACATTCTATCTCCCCTAAATTTTTTATTGAACTCAGTTATGAATCCATCAGAACCTGGGCTTTTCTTTGTTGGTGGTTTAAAACTTAAAAAAATTATTTATTTAATACTGAAATTGAACTGAGAACTGCAGGCAGTGGCTGTGTCACTGGGTTAGTAGGCATTAAATTATGTCTTCAATTTTATTAACTAATGTTGGGTTATTTAGAATTTTTATATCCTCTTGATTCAGATTTAGTAATTCATTTATATCTAGGAAACTGTCCATTTCATCTCTGCTTTCCATTTTATTACAATAAAAGTTCTTGGAATAGGTATCAGTGATCTGGACTTTTGCAGAATCATCTTCTTCTTTTTTTTTTTTTTAACTTATATATGTGGTACAGGGTTTCACTATGCAGCTCAGACTGCAGTGATCTTCATGTTTTCAGCCTCCCCAGTGTTGGGATTACAGGTGTGCGCCACCATGCCTGGACTGAGTCGCTGGCTTAGCACTCCCGAGGGTGAGCCAGTGAAGCATGTGGTACCAGGGATAGAAGCCTGGACCCTGCACTTGCCTAAGCAGGCACTTAGTCTGCTGAATTGTCTCACTGGATCTTCTGCAGGATCTCTTTTGAATTCACTCTTTTCATTTCTAATCACCTGAATTTGAGTCTTTTCTTTCCTTTCTTTTGGATAAAGTTGGCTAAGGGATTATCAATTTTACTTAATTTTTCAAAGAACCAGCTCTTTAATTAATTGATCCTTTGCCTTGCTTTCTTTTAATTGCATTAATTTGTGCTCTGATCTTTAAAATATCTTCCTTTGAATAAGCTTTGGGCTTGACTTGTTCTTGTTTTTCCTAGAAGTTTGAGACTCATCAATAGGTTGTTTATTTGACCTTGCTCTGTCTTCCTGATACTCATATTCACTGCTATGAATTTCCCTCTAGGAGTTCTTTCATTGTGCCCCATAAGTTCCAGTATGTTGTATTAGTATTATCATTTAGTCATAAATGCTGTTTGATTTCTTCTTTAATTTCATCTGTGACCCATTTGCTGTTCAGTAGTGCATTATTTAATTTTTATGTATTTATAGTTTTCCTGGTTTCTTTTGCAATTGATTTCCAATTTTATTGCACTCTTATCAGATAACAATCATGATATAATTTCAGTTCCTTTGCATTTACTTAAGTAAATCTACTGTGAGCTCATATGTGCTCTATTATGGGAAATGTCCAGTGTGCAGCTGAGTAATAATGTGTATTATGATATTGTGGGATGTAGCATTCTGTAGACATCTACCAAGTCTTTTTGCTCAAAATGTGGTTCAGTTCTAATATTTTTTATTGATATTTTTGTCTAACTGATCTATCTATTTGTGCAATGGGGTATTGAGATTTTTCCAGTACAACTGTAGTAGTGCTTATTTGATTTTTCATGTCTGTTAGTATTAATTTTATCTATTTGGGTTCACTAGTATTTGTTATGTATAGACTCATGATTACTGTGTCTTCCTTTTGGATTGTTCCTCTTACCGGAATGTAGAGAGGATTATCATTTTTGATATGTTTTGGCTTGAAGTTCACATTGTGTGTAAACAGAGTAGCTAGCCCTGCTGTTTTCTGGGTTCTTGTCACATGCAAGAATATTGTTTTTACCCTTTTCCTTTCAGTCCACGGATTTCCATTTTTTTTCCTTTTTAGCATTTATTTTTCTCAGCCTTTTACTCATTTTTGTATTTTTCTTTTCTTTTTTATTATCTTAAGGGAATACAAAATAGTAAAAACAAAAACAAATTAGAAATTGTACAGAACTTCACCAAATGATACATAACAATAGGAATTCAACAGTGGCTTCTGTATTGCATAATGTCTTGAAATTTGTTGTTCAGATTACCAGATATAAGCATACAAAATTGGTTACAAAAACTTATAAAGAATTAAAAAGATAAGGAAAAGAAACTTAAACATCAATTGCTCCCCTCTGTAGACCAGCAGAAATCAACAGTGTAATTATCCAAGCCATCTGGCATACAAACTCTCCCCATCCCCATGAATTTCTCTTTGACTTAAGTGTATTTCTGTTATGTAGCATATTGTTGGATCTTGTTTCTTGATTCCTTCTGTCAATTTCTTTTGACTAAAGAATTAAGACCAATTACATTGATGGTTATAACTGATGTGTATTGGCTTTTCCTTGTCTTGTTATTATATGCTGTTGATTTGCTATCTTTCCCTCTGTTTAATTGCTTCCTGTGCCTGTAGGCTTCTTTTTATTGGTATTCTTGGGTTGGTGTACACTCTTATCTCTTGCTGTAATATCTTTCAGAACAAACCGTAGAGCTGGTGGTGTGATCACGAATTTCTTAAGTGGTCCTTTGTTATGGAGATATAATATTCCTCCATTAATTCTGAAAACAGCTTTGTAGGTACATCAATCTGGGTTGAACATTATTTTCTTTCAGGACTTGGAATACTTCACTCCAAGCTCCACTTGACTTAAGGGTTTGTGTTGAGAAGTCTTCTATAATTCTGATGGCTTTTATTTGTATGTTGTTTTTCTCCCCTAGAAGCTTTTAATATTCTGTTCTTGTGCTGAGTTTCTAGAATTTTGATTATTACTATATGCCTTGGTGTAGATTTATTTTGCTCAGAGATAATTGAAGTTATATGTGTCTCACTTTTCCGCATGTCAAATTCTTTTTTCATATGTGGGAAGTTTTCTGCCATTACTTTTGTGAATAGTTTTTCTTTTTTTTAATGTCAGTATTGGCTACTGCATTTTCATTGACTGTATTCTATCTTATATTATTTTTGTATGCTTGATCTTGTAGTTATTGGATTTCTTTATCATGGTCCCTTGTTATTTTAAGGAGATCTTTCTTTTTGTGATCACTAGCCACAATCCTGTCTTCACATTTGTTCATGTGTTTTTTAAAACTTTCAGTGGAATTTTTAATTCCCTGGATATCTGTTTGAATGTTTCATTGATTCCATTTCTTTCTTATGTTGGGCATTTATCGTTTCCATCATTTTTCTATGCTCCTCTGTTTTTAAAAATTACATCTACTCTAGACTTGATGAGTAAGTCCTTCATTATGATCTCTCTCTCTCTCTCTCTCTCTCTCTCTCTCTCTCTCTCTCTCTCTCTCTCTCTCTCTCTCTTTCTCTCTCTTAAACCTGGGAGATCTGACTTCATCTATAGCCTTGTGCATCTGTTTTTGCACTTCCACTGTTATTTCAGAAATTTCGGCGAACAGTCACCCTTTTACTCTACTTCATTGTTCCTTGGAGGTGGTCCTGGGGGGGCGCTGGAGGTCTTTGGTTGGGTTTTGCTTTTGTATCTTGTCATTTTTCTATTTTTAAACTTAATTTAATATTTTCCTATGTTGATACTTGTAAATTTCTTAAGTAGGTAGCTTTATCACTAATATTTAGGTCTCTCTAGGAAATGTTTGTTGTTCAGAAGTGTCTTCTATGTGTAAGAGGCTCTTGGTTTTTGTGTCTGTCCCAAGATTCTTTTTTTTTTTTTTTTTTTTTTGGGGGAACTGGGGATTGAACTCAGGCCCTTGCACTTACCAGCGTTCCAAGATTCTACCTTCTCATTTTATTAAGGATGAGATGTTGCTACCTATCTGGCTCAGCACACAGTCCTTTGGTCCTGGACTATGGAGATGGCTGTGACATGAGACAGTCACAGTGTTGTTATGAAAGTGAGAACAGCTGATTACAACAAGAAGTATATCCTGTCTTAAGTATTATAATTAACAATAACAATAGCATCAAGCACACCATAGAAATTGAAAGGCTGTGGTAATTCTTAAGGGGTTCTTTGCCATGTGAGTATCTTATTTTTCTATTAACCACAGTGGCAAGATCTGCAGTCATATAACAAAACCCAACATAAATCAGGAATTTGTGTGCAATAAGTGTCACCGTAGGAGAGTGATTTTATCTTGTGTTTGGGAAATTTAAGTAGTATAGAAATAATATCATTTAAAAAAAAGGAAGAGAAATGCAGGTTCATGGACAAAGGATGATCACACAACCTTCAGCAAACTGGAGAAGATGATAAGCGAGAAAGAATTAAGTGAAAGACAAAACATTATTAAAGCAAATCAGATAGGCTAGGGACAATGTTCACTCACATGTAGATACCATAAGATCAAAAGAGATAATTGTGAGCCGGGGGTGGTGGCGCACGCCTGTAATCCCAGCACTCGGGAGGCTGAGGCAGGAGGATTGTTGTGAGTTCGAGACCAGCCTGAGCTACAAAGTGAGCTTAAGGACAGCCTGAACTGCATAGTGAGACCCTGTCTCAAAAAGACAAAAAAAAAAAAAAAAAAAAAAAAAAA